>VMBQ01000095.1:0-115394 GCA_007657795.1 Dreissena rostriformis
GGTGAGCGCCTTAGGGCCTGATGGCCCTCTTGTTATAATTAATGGTATCATGACATCAAGTTATATTGAAGTCGTAATTCTGCGTAAATTTCTTGGTCTATAAAGTTTGTGAATGTTGGTTTTTTCCCTAAGTAACCAAGTAATAGTAAGGAGAAATACAAATTTTTAAAAAGCTGATATTTGTATGACTTTGTTACTCGCGCGTTTCTGATATGTTTAGCAATCAAACTCATGTGTTGCTTTCGTGCCATTCCAGTTGTGTCTCGACATTTCGTCAAACAACAAGAATGCAGCAGCAAGAAGAGAATACCAAAACTATGTGCTCATAAGTTCAAAAGACAATTAAATGAGTTTCACTTTGTCAATTGTGTTCACATATATTTATATTCGAACTGTTGTTGTTGATGTTTGCTTACAGTTTCTACTTTACGAGTGTTAGTAGCATATATTACACTATATGTTTGTACCGACCGTATACTTTAATAAGAATAATACTAAAATCCTATAAACTGTTGCTGGTTGTATTTACAGCTAATTATGAAGTCTTCTTTGTCGTCGATAGTGAGCCTTTGCAAACCATTTTTTTTTCAATTCAATTTTTGAAACTTGAGGAAAAAATACGCTCACTTAAATTTTACTTTGATTGTACTTGCGTTAAAATTTAAGCTTGTTTATAACATGGACCTATGCAAACATTTCCTATACAAACAAATGTTTGTATAGGTCCATGTTTAAAACATTGCAAAGTTGACCGGTAGCTCAGATAGTGATAATACAATTATTTGTGGAACTTCCGAACTTTTAGTTAGGGACATTTCGTGGTGAATGTATTATGCTAAAAACGTCATTTGTTTCCACTAACATTGCCAAAACAATTAGGGTAAGTCGGTTAAACTTCTGTTTTGTCTTTAACTTTTTTTTTTCAACGATTCCCTATTCAATAAAAAAATATGCAATGAAATGCAGAAATCTTCTAAATCTCTGTTAAATGTGATAGGTTTGAACGATTTTTTTCAAACTAATTTAGTGAATGTGATTGAATGTGCCAAAAAACAAGCGTGTTATTTATTTTAGTGAATTAAGCAATTTTTTTCAAAATATCAGCATGGACAACATACAACAGTTCACGGTTGGCACACACAATTTGGGTATAAGTAACATACTTGCATATTACATTCAATTTTGAAAAGTATAATATTTAATTAAATTATAATATTTAATATAAAGTTTTCTTCGACACATTGAAAGTTTCGGTGTGTTAATATTAATGAGGAGAAGATCCATGCTCAAGAACCATAACCCTACACTTTCTTAAATAAGACTTATTGCCCTTTGTAGTGTTTGTATAATGTAACTGTTTATGGCCATATCTCAGATACGCCACAAGATTTTAAAATGAAACTTCATCAGTGTAGAGATATCAATGAGAAGAAGTGTCATGCACAAGAACCATAACCCTACATGTTCTCAAATAAGAGTTATTACCCTTTGTTGTTTTTGTATGATGTATTTTAAAGGGTTTAATCTCGGATATGATACAATATTTCAACATGAAAATTCGTGGATGTATAGATATCAATGAGGAAAAGTGCCCTGCACAAGAACCATAATCCTACACTTTCTTAAATAAGAGTTATTGTCCTTTACTGCTCAGGGCTATATATCAGATACTATACAAGATTGCAAGATGAAATTTCCTGGATATGTAGATATAAATGAGGGGAAGTGCCATGCTCAAGAACCATAAACCTACAACTTATTAAATAAGAGTTATTGCCATTTGCTTCTTTTATTTCTGCACCCATCTATAAACACAATTTATTAGCAATTATAAGCAAACACATGTATAGGTTGAGTTTGAGGTAGTTTCGCGAGCTGCCAATGTCGGTGTATCCACGAAATGCCCGATGNGGGGCCTTTAGATGGCGGATATGTATATATCTTCAGTCTAACGCTCTCCCAACTGAGCTATTCCGGCTGACAATTTAGTACGTTTCGTTATCCTTTTTTATCTATAATTTCTGAACATTAATTTGTATTATTTCGGTCCGTAGTGAAAATAAAGAAAGAAGACACAAATTAACTCAATATAACGCGAACTGAGCGCAGAACACTTTCAATTTGAGCGAAAAATCACCAATTAATGTTGTTTTTTCTGACGATAGCGACGCGAAAATTCGGTCACGTAGAAAACAAGATGGCGCTGTCCACGGAAACGTCACCGGCAAGGGTCAGTTTTTGCGGTTTTCTGCTTGGATCGACGTCATTCTGGGTGTATCTTCTATGCAATTTTCTCACAGTTATTCAGGAATTATGGAACAGTCACTTTTGGATCGCCATTATCGCTGTGTGGTCTCTGTGCATGCTGGGAACGGCACGGATGTTATTGACAGACAGAGAGGCATACATTGAACACATTCAGGTATTTCGTGTTGTTATTGTGCATTAGTACATATAAACGGTCTCCCAGAGCATTTGATAATTTTTTATGTGGCAGCTCTGGGATTCCATATGCTCCCCTTCATAAACACAAGTGCAGCTTAGCGCAGCGAATATACGTATCCCGGAAAAAAAAATTTTTGGAAAAACCCACTAATCTGCTGGTATGGTAGGTTCTGGTTGATTCGTGGGTTCTGGTTGATTCGTGGGGAACGTAATCGCGTGAAATCCCTTGAAAGAACGTTCGCACACGATGCAGTTCGTTCAGAAAAATGTTTTGACGCATTCACCATCGTTTTTCTGATCAAAAATGCGACAAAAACATGTGAATATTGTAATTCATAATAACTTGATACGTTCTTATCAAATATTTCCTCCTTTATGTGTGTTTATATAGTGTTTCTAAGGAACACACAATCTATTATTTATGAGTATTTTCCACACTACATCGTCTGTTGGCATGTTTTCACAAGAAATTAACCTTCCCTGCAATGTCAGTTTAAAGGCTATTTATAGTATGCAAATCTTGAAATTCTGGCAGCCAATCAGAACCCATGGATTAACAGGAAGTTTGTTTTCAAGATGGCAGTTTGACCATGTCAACAAAATCGATTTATTTTGATGTTAAAAGACGATAAACATTTGGAAAAAAGCAACAAATCTTGAAGAAGAAAGGTAAGGAATTATTTTCATACTGATTCATGGTCATATATTTATAAAATATGTGTGATGTAACATCTTTATGAAAATTACCCACGACTCAACCAGACTATAGCATACAAATAAAGCTGACCCATTTATAATCCTTTCAAAATCACACGCCGTATCAACCGTTAGGATTTAAAGTAAGCTATCATTGGTTGATATAGTGGACCAGCGTTATTTGTACCGGGGTAATTAGTGGGTTTTTCTAAACTCGTGCTTTTCCGGGATAGGTCTATCCGTGCGCTTCCCTAAACAGACGTTGTTCGAGACAAATTGAGGAAAATAATTAATATACTTCAAAATATGTTAAATTTACCTGAATCTACCTGGATGTTATCCTTTGCATGCACCCTAAAAAACATGACGTTGTTTCAACACACTTTTCTCATTGACAATTTTATTTTGAAATTTGAAACAGTGTATTTTGTGTTGAATATTTGACATCGTTATCGACTTAGGCTACAATACATAACCCGATGTGCAAAATATTGGTGTTGCGACCTAACCTATAGCGACACTTTAAGTCGGCAACAATATAACAGTTTCCAATATGGTGGATAAAGCGTAGGAAAGAAATATGAAGTAAATAAAAAGCATTTATTTCTTGCTTTAATGGTACCATTTGCATTAGTCTTATTTATAAGACGTTGCCAAGAATTTAGAGATACTTTTATTTTTTTTTATAGTAGGCTAAATTCTTTGGAACGTCTTATCGCCCAAGGACCAGTAATGTGGTGGAAACCAGAAAGTTTAAATTTTCATCAATATGCTTAAAATTGCAAAATAACATTACCAACTCATAAAGTTTTAGTTAAGAAGTCCATTTTTACCTCAAATATCGTCGAAATTGAAGTTAAAAGGCATAATTTGTTTCAGTTAAACTTCTGCTTAAATCCCAATACAATCACTGACCTCTCGCCATGTTATGAACTATTTAAATATCAACCAATCAGAAGAAGGCATTTCGGTGTAATAGGCTGCGTTATCGATTGAAATCTACCTGCGGCAAAGCGATAGAAATTGAAAATGTGAATAGTGGGTTGATTTAAATTGCTCAGGCGTGCAAAATTGAAAGTGTCATTACATAATTCTTACGGAACATTATCTAGAAATGAATTATCTACACAGGTATGTAAATATTCTTGCAATTTGTTGATATTAACTGTCTGATATCAGGGCTTGAATGTTGCGCACAAAATCCTCGCGCAAGAATATAGACAAAGAAGGAAAACTGTCCACCATTGTTTTAGTCCTTCCCCTGTTGTACGCTCCAAATATTACCCATATAAAAAGTAGCTTAATATTTGAGAGCGTCAACAAGTTGGACTACCATTTGCATGAGTTTGTGGTTAAGACAGGTACACGTTGATGAGTTTTAGCAGTTTCAGTGTTCCTTGGCCCTTGCATTGGTGATTACATTTTGCACTTTTGGACAATAGACGACGCATTGCAACTGTCAGCAACCCTTTGGGTTATAAAGCTGAGAGTTGAATTATTGCAACTTATTGTGCATTTGATAATTTAAGAATATTTTATTTGGGAAGCAAGAAGGGAGCACTGATGATGATCAAGATGATGATGATGTGGTGTGATACTGATGACTGTTAATGGGGCTCGATTGGTCATTCTCGTCTCGGGTACTACTTAAAAGTAACCCGGGTACTCATAAGTATACTTATAAGTACCCCGGGTAAGAAAATACACTTAAAGGCATCCGACCAATATTAGACTGTACACAAATTTTATTTCCCCCAAAAAATCCGATGTCCAAAAACGGGCTACCAAATACAGAAACAAAATTCTCTTTCAACAAAACCTGCCTCAACATGCTTTTTTGAGTATGAGCTTCCCTAATACAGTCAAGTTACCATTACCCGATCATTACCCATAGCGGATCACTTTGATATTCAAGACAGCGTATCTAGTTGACATTTTAAGATGATATTTTGCACACAGCATCTTCAAGGCCTGTTCTTTAGAATGCTATGATTGAGTCGTAATCGGAGCTACTCTTTGTAAAAAATTTCGGCATGTTTTCTGACAAGTATATACGACTTTGTTGACTCCCGTCTTGTTTCCAAATCGTGGTTGAACATTATTCGGGGCCACATGCTTTAACTCTGTTGGAAAGTAAGAAGTTCACGCATTAATTTATAAAGGCCATTTAGTAGTCTTTCTGTCTGCAAAAGTCCATTAAGTTTTAATATGTGTTTAAGATTTGCAACACCCTAAATGAAATGAAGAATTAGGGCAATAACGGATCAAGCGTGATAATATGCGTATTGATAATATATTATATTAAAATATATGCAAATCTTGTTGATTCTTTCAATAAATGATCTCAATCTTAATGTTTTATTTATGTTACATGTTCAATTTTGATGATTAGATATGATTCAAACAATTTACATGGTTTATAAGATGCCCATATCTTTTTGATCTATTTAGGATTTTCAACAGATAATTCACACAAGAACACCATGCGTAAAGTGTAGATACAAGATCACATATAGAAAACAATTAAATACACAAAAAAATGAATATAATTTATAACTGGCAATGTAACTTGGTCATAGTAAACAACACAGGTCATTTTTCGACAGTTCAAATAGCGTGCTAGATGCCCTCCTAAGTGGTTTCGATCACGTGATCCATTATGGCTACATTTGTACAACTGATCCTTTAATGCATGAATTCTGATGCGAAAAAAAGGTATCACAAATCCTTTTTGCCTGCGTTTAAAAATAAGACTATGCGATAAAACAGTAAGCAAAGGTAATATTTTATCAAACTGGCCTAAAAGAAGTCTCAAATCATGTATTGCTTTTCACCAGAACAACTTTATTACGCTACTGATCCGGTAATGGTAACTTGACTGTACTTACAATTTTACAGAATATTGACGTAAATATGAACATAATCAATTTGAAACAATGCGCTAACAACAACCAATGTAGCGTTACTATCCCCGGGTACGTTTTAGTATATTCCATTCAAGAAGTACTTTTAAGTATACTAAAGAGTACCTGGGTACTTTTAAGAAGTACCTGAGCCAACAATGACCAATGGAGCGTTAATGGGATCAGGGAGAAGAGATTGAATTCAGTTATTACTAAATCAGCCCATACAAATTGCTGCCTAGGATACTCTTGACGTCCACTCCATATTTTCAATACCAAAGGTCTGACTCAAACTTGTGTGGCATCATTCGTGACCGCCAATACTCAAATGAAAGAGATATTTTAAAAAGAACTTTACATAATAACCATATTTTTGCTCAAGACAAATCCAATTCTACCTCTTAATAAAGCGTAGTCAGAAGTTGTTTGATCAACTGTAAATTCTCAGTGACTTTTTCCCCAAAATTACCGCTGATATTTGGCTGTTTCCCAATCGCAAAAAGAAACATTTTTCCACAAAAAAATTGACCAAAATTTCTCCCAAAAAAATCCAAACTTTTCCAATAAACACAATAATATTAGAAACGTGCCAACGCAGCGTATCTTGTTGTCGCGGAACGACCTAACTATTTGTTCTCTAATGTAGCCAGACATATTATATGACTGTACATTGCTATGCTAACCTGTCACATAGGTCATTATCCAACATGGCGAACAACAGAGAAATTTACCAGATTACTGTTTGAAAATGGAAAAGACTAACATGATTTTATTTATATGTTAGTCACTTAGTGGATCTGTGTATAATCAGATTGATATGAGTATTTGGCTTTATAATGTTTGTCAACATGTAAATAGCATTGAACTGAACATATGAAATGCAAGTTATTTAAAGTTTAACAAATATTAAATTTATTCATTAAACTCAGTGTAATACATTGTCACATAGTTCATAATGTATACACCAGGTTCAAAATTATAAAACAGCGGTAAAGTGTGTCAACTAATACATCAAGTTCAACGCATATACTTAGAGTAACAATATGTTACCTAACAAAAAGCTTTTTATGCCCTGAAGGTGGGCATATAGTGATCGCACTGTCTGTCTGTCTGTCTGTCCGTCGGTCTGAAATTCCGTCACACTTTGTGTTTAGGGGTTGCGTTTAGGTTTTGCGTTTAGGTTTCGAAAAATGTGAAAAAAAAATGCAATATTGATCAAAGCAACTTGATATTTGGAATGCATGCTTATCTCATGGAAATGCACATTTTGAGTCTTAAAAGGTCAAGGTCATCCTTCAAGGTCAAAGGTAAAAAAAAAAAATATATATTTCAAATCGGCGCAGTAGGGGGCATTCTGTTTCTGACAAACACATCTCGTGTTAATTGGTGTTTCATGACAAGCAGATGTTGTGCATACTCGCTTTCTAAATGCACAAGATATGTCAGTTGTCGTCAAATACACACAAAACCATCCATTTTGGTATAAATTGCTACATGTACTTGCATTGTATGAGGACAGTAGAGAACCTTACATACAAGAGAACAGACATTTTGTGGATGAAGTGTGTGGAGGTTCTAAAAATGTTGTTAGTTAATTAATAAGAGATAACGGTATTATGTGGACCTGGAAACATTATGTTAACAACTTAATAAAGATCTAATAACTATTATTTGCGTTATCGTGTATGTGTTATTACATTACAACATCAATAACACAACAAGAACACTTAAATGTGTTTGTTTAAATTTGTTAATGTTTCCCCATATGATATTTAATTTAAAACAAGTTATTTACTGTATTAAATTCATAACATTAAAACAGGCTATGTTCAAATTGTGTATTTAATAATCTATAGATTATTGCGAGTTTAACATGCATGTGTAGGTTTTTTTTGGCCCGATTTTATATCCGAAAAACGGCTTTATTCCCAATGGCAAAAAGAATACTTTTTTCCCAAAATGTACTTAAAAATTCCCAATTTCAAAAAAAAATAAAAAAAAAAATGTTTTGTTAGAAAGAAGTGTCTAATGATTATTTTATCTCAATTTTATTTCAATTACATCTAACAAATTATAAAATAATAATTTAGTTTTTTAATTTGAATAATTATAAAGAGTTATATCAAATAATTTTTTCCCAAATTTTAGTGGACTTTTCGCGCGGAAAAATTTGCTAATGAACTTATTTTCCCAATTTCTTGAAAATGCCGATTAAATTCCCAATTCCAAAGCCTTGGGCTATCTTCCCAAAAAGTGGGAAAAAAAACCTGATGTGAAAGGATATTAACTAAACATTATCTTGATTGTAAGAAGAAATTTAATAATTGCATTGCTGTTGGCTTGTAATTTAAATTTTACTAGGTTTTTTAATTGATTATAATTGAACGCAATTTGTTATAAATAAATGTAATTTTTCAAATAATCAATAAGAAACAAAACTTAGACCAAGTGGGTACTTATTATTTTTAATTGATTATAATTGAGCGCAATTTGTTATAAATAAATGTAATTTCCAAATAATCAATAAGAAACAAAACTTAAACCAAGTGGGTACTTATTACAACTTACAAGATGTAAAAAAAAATAATGAATTGGTATGAAATTACAAACAATTGATGGGTTCAAAATACCTCTGTTCGAAGTGACCATACCAGTTTGTAACTGTCTTATTCAATATAAAATGCAAAAATTAATGGTTGCCTTTGAGAAAGTTATCTGTTTAGGTCAATAATTCTTTGTTATTTTACAGCTATTGCTCTTTCAATCCATCTGCACCCATCAATAAATAAAATTTATTCGGCGGGAATATCAATTCAAAGAATTTGCTTGTTTTTAACTGCACTTCCAATGTTTCAGAGCATCCACAGAGTCTGGCTTCTGGGATCTCGTAAGAAAGGTCTTAAATTTAATTTCATTTTCTAAGGGACTACAAACACTTTAAAGGGCCTACAGGACTTTTTTTCCTTCTTTAGCAAGGGCATCATATAGGCCCCTTCCCCCGTGAGAAAGGCCCCTTCCCCAAAGAGAATTTGTTTAAAATGATGCAATTTTCGCAAAATTTCAAGCTTACTTTGGGAAATGGTTTCCCCTTTCTCAGTTTTTCGAGAAAAAAAATCCCCAAATCAAGAAAAAAAACTGGCCTATCTGAGTGGTAAAAGGGTTTAATGCAATGCCATCATTTCAGAGCCTCCACAGAGCCTGGCTCCTGGGAAGTGCCTGCGGACTTGGTCTCGTGATCAGCTTCCACTGTCCGTCCATCAGTCACTTCGGCTGGTACTTCACCGCTCTGAGCCTCTTCCACTGGTCCGAGTACTACACGATGGCGGTGACGAACCCTCGGTCTCTCGCGCTGGAGTCCTATCTGCTGGACCATAGCAAGGAGTATGCGGTGGCAGCAGCAGCCAGCTGGGTGGAGTTTACTCTAGAATGGTTTTTAGCTCCTGGTAAGTTACCATGCACTGACTGAGCGCGAAACTGTTACTGTCATTCAAGTTAGCAGCTCCATCAAGCAAGCCCAATTTCTTATAATATTATTTCTGACCAAGAAAATGATACAAGCCAGTCTATATAAAACTTAATTTTGAACAAGCCCTGTTCTAATTTAGATCACTAATATAATATCCTATGTATCACTAAAATAACTAATCATTATTTGTGTGTAAAAGTAAGATCAGTGTTGTTTTATTCCATTTTGGGAATGGGCCCATGGCCTTTTAGATTGCGAAAAATTGCGTTGTTTTGACTCAAAAGCCACCCCAAAACACAAAGTACTGGTTATACCTAGGAAACAGACTCGAAAGCGTTTCAATAAGCCAAAGGCTTTCAATACAATCAAACTTAAATAATAAGGTCTAATTTTAAACTTAATCATTTGCAGGTCTCAAACAGTTTAGATACATCAGCCTGTTGGGGTTGGCACTTGTGATATCTGGTGAGGTGGTACGTAAGCTCAGTATGATCACAGCATCAACCAACTTCAACCATTACGTGCAGTACAGGAAGCAGCGCGATCATCAGCTGGTCACCCATGGCATATACTCGTTATTCAGGCATCCGTCCTATGTTGGCTGGTTTTTATGGAGTATTGGAACTCAGGTGAGTAAAGCCTGGATTAAACTTACTTATTATCCTCCGCCGGAGAGTATAGAATTGGCGTTGTCCGTCCATCATTGCGTTACAAAATTTTGAAATTGGCCGGGAAATCAATTCAACGAATTTGCTTGTTTATTATGCCTCTCCTTCCCCGCTTTTTCCTTCATAGAAATCCCCCCTCCACATTCATAGAAATAATGAGGGTATATTTCTGTGCCCCCCTGACCGTCTGTTTGTCTGTAGACCATAATTTCTTTTCCACATGGTGTCATGAGAATGCTTTTTAGTTTTATTGGAAATTTGCATAGAAAACGTTAGGCTAAATAGACCCTCTTTAGTCCGTTTCCTGGGTTGAACCAGTACTTGTTTTGGAGAGTTGGTTTTTAGAGCAGTGATCAAACTCTTGATCTTCCATGAGTTTCATATTAATAATGGCAGGGCTTTTTTCCTTATTAGAGATTGGCTGTGAATGGCCAATTCACAATTTCGACATGGCGAATTCACAAATCTAACGGGCCACAAAAACGGCCATTTTCAACTGCGATAATCAGACTTTTTGTGCTCAAATCTGTCAAAAACAGCCATTTCACAATTCAAAATTACGTTTTATTTTAGTGTCATTGCTTTCATAAGTGTATGTACAGACATAATTTATGCCCAAATATTGTCCCTGAACTTATTTTTTGAGAGGAAAAAAGAGTCCAGACAATCAAAACATGATATTATATATAATGCATTATTTTGAAATTTAAGTTTGATGCAAGTATTAAACATACTTTTCTGTACTCATTTTTAACAAAATAATTTTTCACAATTTTTACAAGTTCGCAATTCTTTTTTTCACAATTTTCAGAAGTTCGCGACTCATTTTTTCACAATTTTGACAAGTTTGCGACTCATTTTTTTCACAATTTTTACAAGTTCACGACAATTTTTTTCACAAAGTGAGGGGCCAAGGACGCTTCACAAAGGCAGGAAAAAAAGCCCTGTGTGGTGATATGAAGGAGGGAAACGAAAAACCTATTTCTAAATAAACAAGTGCACTAGGCAAATGTTCTTGTCTGACAGTATTTATTAAATAATTTTTTATTTATTGATTGATAAAGAGCCAGTATTTCAGGCCTAAATGGTTGGACGCATCACCCTGTAAACTCAAGGTTCCACCATGTCTCCTCAGACCCTTGGCATTCCATTTTTTATCTGATCACATTGTTATATCACAAATTTTATTTGAAGTTTCAATAAACTTACTAAATGTTCACAGTGAAACTAGTTTTCTTAATTGTAGAAACTACGGTAGTTAAAAATGAAATAACATGTAACATGAAATATTTATATAATTATAACACATTCTATACTGAAAGAATGCCTGAGAAAAAAATGACTATTTGCTAAATTTCCCTTTTGACAAAAGAGCACCCTGCCCTTTTCAAATATGTAGCTGAAGCACTGCATTATAGTGATATGGAAGTTGTGATGCAAAGGAATGACCCCATAGCCCTTATGGTGGTGATAGAAATATTATACAAGTACAGAGAAAACTGTTTATAAATACACATAAACCCTTACTTTCCTTTTATGAAATCTGCCTGCTTGTATAGCTTTTAAGACCGTGTTATAATATGATCAGTGGACGAAGTTATCGGCACCCAGGTTTCATCTTAATTGTGAACTATCCATGCATCAAAACAACAAAGAGTTGTTTTTAACTGATTAATACATGTAGCAATAGTGAAATTTGGATCTCAAAATTTAGACTGGTAATTTGATAAATATTTTTGCTGTTGAAATGAAACTATGTTTTAATATTCTGCCCAGTACTAATGTTTAAGTTTTATTTTCCTTAGTAAATGAGCAGTTTAACATCAATGCTATTCTACTTTTATTAGCAAGTTTCATGTAAGCATTTCTCGTACATTTCAGATTATTCTGTGTAACCCGGTGTGCCTTATCGGTTATACCATAGTGTCATGGCGCTTCTTCAACGAGAGAATCTACGAAGAGGAAATAGCCCTGCTAAATTTCTTCGGTGAGGACTATTTGGACTATCAAAGACGCGTGGGAACTGGGATTCCTTTCATAAAAGGATTTGATGGATCTGGCCATAAAATATGATAGAAGTGTCTGTTTAGTGTGTAAAATTGTATCAAATGTGATAATTATATTATTTTTGGAATAAATATTGTTGGTGGATAAAATTGGCCATTTGTTGAACAATTATAGAACTAATTTACTTTTAGAAACATTTCACTCGTAGATGCTTATATTAATTGGAGGATGTGACACAAAGTAGAACTAGTATGTTTTTCTTAGTTATGTTTGCCTGTGTACATCAAACTGTTAAATACATTGATGAAACTTGTATTTAAGCAATCTTGGCAAACTTGGTTTAATACATGTGCTTAAAGTATTAAATTGTCCCAGATTAGACTGGGCATTCTCTATTCAAACATAAAAACAAACAAGTTGTACATGATAAGCCAAAGCGGACTGCACAAGCTAATCTGAAAAGATACTTTACGCACATGCATTGAGCCCAGTTTTCCGAGAGGCAGACAATTTGTAACAGGCGTAATGGAATTTGCTCAACAAAAAAAGCTCAGAAGGCAAAATGCAAGTCCCTGCATGGTTAAGTATTTGTATTGTTAAGTTTTTATTGTATTAACCCCACTACCAAAAATAGGTGGGCTGGGGGCTGTAAATGGGAATAATATCTATAGTCTACCAGTTTGTATTTCTGTGCAAAGCTTGGCCTCCATGTTTTCCTCATTCTTGGGAGAATCTGGAATACTGTAGAACAAATGATAACCTGAAAGTATAAGAGGCAGGGTGTCACACATAAGAAGCACATTGCTACTTTCAAGGTCAAGGTCATAATTTGAAGTACAGATCTTAATTGTCCTTCTGATTTTCTGCCTTTTTACTTTCCCATGCATTGCAGGATTTCACATTGACAAGTCACACTTGGTGCCATTAATGAGACAAAGATCGTGGGGAAGAACCACATGTCTACCTTTAAGGTTAAAGCTTAAAATACAGCACTGAAATTGTCGGAATAGGACTCAAATCATATATATTCACCATTCGTTAAAGGATTTCAATTACTTGGTTTCTTAGTGAGATTGTGTGTCACACGCGATCCACAAGGTTACCTATATGGTTAAGGTCATTCTTTTAGGTCTAAGATCCTTAAAGTGATATTAGACGCATCTTTCACTGTTGAATTGAGCTAAAAAGAATTAACAGGTCAAAAGAGTTAGTTAAAATGTGGTTACTGACCAATTATCTGCAACTCATCTTGCTAACAGTTGTTTATAAAAATATATAATATATTCAATATTTTACGTGACTAACCAAGTCCTCTAAGCTTAATAAGCTGAGCAGAACTGCCGCCTATTTACGAAAGCGATACGATTTGAGTCTTTCTCATAAAGTCACTTTACTGACACCTCATTTATAACATATTTCTTTGAAGAAGTATGGCCAAAGATGTGGTTGACAGAGACACGAAGGTAAATGTATTAATAATTTCAGAATTGTCATATGTTTTCGCGGTGAGTCCCAGATTTTAAACTTGCCAAAGTTATGACAAAAACGAAAGTACGGTTGATATTTAAATGCATTATTTTTCTCTTTCCGGGATATTGTTTTAGTATGTTGATGCTGCATTAACAAATATAAGTGTATATGAAGTGAAAACACCAAAAATAAACAACTGTTGCAATAGACACCTATATACTGTTAGATACGTCTAATATCACTTTAACACTAGTCTAATTATCAATGCTCTATATCTGTGTTGAAGTTGAATGTGGGGATGTAAATACCATTAATGAACCATGATTGTGTCTCTAATTTGCTCAAATTTTTGTTTATTTTGTCAATATTATTCAAATATAAATAATAATTTCCTGCATTTAAATTTTAAAAATAACTTGCATTCAGATTTCTCTTGGTGTATGCGTGAATGGGAAAAAAGCGCGCCAACCATGCAATGAAATTTGGAAAAATGATTAATATGATTCTAAATAGCAGTATTCCATTTTTTGGTAAGTGCATGTTTAACTGCATTTTAAAATTTATATTATAAAGTGCTACAGAGTTATATCGCTGTATAATAAACTATAAACCATTTATTAAGTTTGTTGGAAAAGTTCAGCATTTTTTGGGGGAAATTTTGGTCAGGTTTTTTGGGGGGAAATGTTACTTTTTGCAATTGGGAAATTTTTGGCAAAAAAATCGCTGATGGTGTTATACCATCAGATATGTTACAATGCATTTAGGATGTACTGTGTATTGTTATATGTGTCGTGTTCTGAGAAAACTGGGCATAATGCTTGTGAGTAAATTGTCATCTTGGCTATAGCCTGTGCAGTCCGCACAGGCTAATCAGGGACGACACTTTCCGCCTAAACTGAATATTCGCTAAGAAGAGACATCATTTAAACGAAAAATTCCATAAAAGCGTAAATTGTTGTCCCTGATTAGCCTGTGCGGACTGCACAGCCTAATCTGGGATGACAATTTACGCACAAGCATTATGCCCAGTTTTCTCAGAACACGACACATATTGTTATGAATCTGAAGAGAATCTCACATGTTAACTACTGGAGTTTGTCCTAATTGTAAATTGGGCTCCATAGAATAATGTATTTGTACATGTATTTGAGTTTTTCTTCAGTGTACTTGTTTAATACCTCGTATAGATAAATAGCCATGAACAAGCTCTTACTCATGGTTTTGCTCATCAAACGACGTGATTTATTCTACCGATTGGTTTTAACCATAAACACATTTTAACAATGGTTCAGCGTGCAGGACAATACGAAGTTCTTTCAATATGATATGAACGCATTATGATACACATATGATATTTACAATTATCAACTACAACGTACACCCATGCAATATCTCCATGTGTATATACACTTGCCCATGCTGTTCTGATAGTTGAATAAGACGCATGATGAGTGCTAGCGTTCACTACGGTAACTTAACTGATTGCTATCACTTTACTTTTAATTTGAATGTGTGTAAACTAAAGAATTCAAATTGAAGTTTTATTAATGTCCGTTCTTGAAATACATTTGAGCCAGGCTTTGGGATAACAAGCTTAATGCATGTGTGGCAAGTGCTGGTCCAGATTAGCCTGTACACTTTACGCACATGCATTAAGCGCTTTTTTCTGAGCGTGGCTCATTTTATTGTAATCAAGGGAAGTAAGCCAGCTGCTGTTAACTCTTTCCGTGCTGGAACCCAATTTTGAAGGCCTTTGCAAACAGTTTGGATCCAGATGAGACGCCACAGAACGTGGCGTCTCATCAGGATCCAAACTGTTTGCTATTATGATAGTATTCTTTAAAAAAAAACGAAGAAAATGCTAAATTTAGAAATTCAGCAGATGACATTTTAGCAGACGAGAAATTTCCCAGCATGCAAAGGGTTAAGCATCAACTTGCAGTAGTCGCCTCCAAGCATAGCTCTTATCACATAATTACTGTCATAACAAAGCAGGTGGGATGATGATCGATTAAGGTGTTTTTTCTATTATTTATTGTTTGAATTTTTCATTTTCTTATTGATTGATTTTAATGATTTATAAACAGTAGAATCTTGTACATTATATAGACGATTTAATTGCACTAAAATTTATTAAAAAACGCAAAATAGTAATGCTTGAAAAATTGTATATAACTATGTAATTAATGAAGAGAATTAAATTGAATGTTATTTTCTTTTTCAATATCGCTCTTTATTATTCCTTGTCTTAAACTATATTACTATTGGCAGCACTGGCTGCAGTTACATAACAGGGGAGGTAACCCCTGTGAGAGTTGGGTTAAACACATTGGTACTCCGAACATATAGCAAGTTTCGATGTAGGGTCTTGATTTATGCATGTTTCACCGTGTGCTGCTGTTTGCTGCATATACATTATCTGTGTAATGTACGTCCATATAAACTATGCAATATGTTAATGTATAACACTTTGTCTCATACATTTGTTGTACATGAATGGTCATGTAAATATTATTAATATAGTACTCTGTACCTGTCAGGTATAGTACAGCAGGGACCTATACAAACACGGGTCCCGGAGTACAGTAGGCGATGAATTGCTGTAGTGTGCTGTGATTAATTCCATTTTTTTTGTTAACAAATAAAATAGTTGAACAAATTGTGCTGTTTTTCTTCCTTCCGAACCAGTCCCTCTAACCGTTTTATGATTAAGAGAGTTCATCGAAATTCAGAACATATACCAAAGCTTAAAATGTCAATATTATAGTTTACAAATAATGTCTTATAAATTGCAGGATATAATTGTTTAGCTGTTTAAATACATTATAAACATGAAAAGGGTCTCTATAGAAAGAGTAAAATTACTGTGAAGTGTGACCTTCCTCGTGTACTATTTGTTTAGGTATTTTACACCGTATTTGTGGTGTTCATATTGGTAAACCTTGCATTTAACCGAATTTAGTAAGTTCTGTGATTTATTTGTTAGTTTTGTTCAGTTGGATTTTTCACTTTTTTCAACAGTATTTCAGTCATATCTACGCGGCCGGTTAAACGAACTCATACTTTCCCTGGGCTAGCTGGTTTACCTGTACCAAGTGCACATACTTATGTTAGTAATTGACAACTGTCCTACTTGAATCAGATGTAAGGAAACATGGCAATAGAAAGGGTTTCATTACCACTCCTCACACACGTTATGTGGCCGGGTCGGGTTAAGAACTCGCGACCAGGTCGCCGTGGCATAGTGGGTTCGGTGTCCGCCTGGCGACCGGGAGGTCACGGGTTCAATCCCCACTGTGGGAGCGTTCTTCCCCATAGACACCAAATACTGGTTCCAGACTTAGGAAACGGACTCGACAGAGCTAAAATAAATATATTCACAATATAATCCATGTTAATTTCCCACAACGATTTATTTTCATACGACACACGAACACTAAATTGGTACATGAACACGTGTTGAATATATTGTACCACAAAACAATAAAACAGAGCATTTTGTATCTTGTTGAATGTATGTTACCAGACCTCATATAGCGTTGAAAGTTTGGCTAAATTGCTATAAGGAACACTGATTATTTATGGGGTAACTTTACTTTATAAAACAGTTTACGAAATTTTCGTTGATTTTGAGCGTTATAGAGGCTTTAACACAACGCCGTATATATCTCGTGCATTCAAAAACATACGTTGTTCTTTGTACCATGAATTAACGTTTTGACATTCAAAACTCATCAGGCATCAAAATCTGTAAGGTTGGCAAGCGCATTTGAAAAATAGGCGAGTTGGTCAATATCAACCATGTAGTTTCGCAACCACTTTGGCCCTTCGATGATGAAACTGGCATTCCGTAAATGATCTCTCCACGAACCCGTGGGCAGGTAAATATCACGTGACCTTGCTCCCTGCTCCACTACAGGAGCTACAAGGTAGTCTGTGCCGACCAGAAACTCGTCTTCGATAGTCAGTGCGTATTCGTCAGTTGAATCTAGCCACCAAAGCGGCAAAATTATTGGATCGCCAGTACGTGCTGCGTCTTCAGCCTTTGAGATAAACGTTGTGCCGATTTTCTCTCTCATTTCCGTGAATTTACGAACAATGTCCTGTATGGTTTCGTTGTATATCCAAGGTACTATCGAAAACTGCATACCCGGCAAGAATGTGTTCAGTTGGGTCCAGCGAACAAACAGTTCTGGGTCGGGGTGGTCGTTGTATGCGTTCCCGCCTATCATGTCAGGCAATACAAACGGGTATCCCAGCAAACCGTAAGTGAGTACACACGGTATGACAGACTTCAGCGCGTTGTTGTGACCCCAATTTGAGTCCTTGTCCATAAGTCGAACGAAGATCGGGTAGCGCTGAGTTCTGTAGCCGACTCGAACCTCTTGGTGAAAGGTCGGGTCGGCTTCTGCTGCAAGCTGGACCCATCTGGTGGGGTATGCATCTGCGGGGTTCTTTGTCATGTTGGTCATGCTGTAAATGTGCGGCATCCACGAAGTCTCACCGGCGTCAAACTTGAAGGAGCTGATGTTGTACTGTGTCCTCAGGTTGCGAAGCTTACCGAGGTACCACTGGGCGGCCGATTGGTTGGACACGTCCAATATTCCCGCCATTAGTCCGTCCCACCAAGGAGTAATTGCAGGCGCCGGGCTGTCGTACTGTCTCACCAGCATGGAGTTTATTGCAGATTCGTAAAATGATTTGGAATCGGCGTTAAAGAACGGGTGAACCCAAACGGTTACCCGAAATCCAAGATCATTCAAATCTCTCACCATTTTGGATGGGTCTGGGAATTTATCTCTGTTGAAGTCCATATCTCCGTACTTTGGAGTCCAGTCATCGTCTATTTCAAGCTGAGCATGAGAAAAGTTATGTTGAAGAATTGCATTTGCAAACTCCATTACAGTCGACTGATTGATGTCTTTCTTGTATTGTGCCCAGGTTGACCAGATGGGATACTTAAACAAGCTTTTATCTGGTATCCCCTGTGGTTTGTCTATAAATGAGTTTGTCATCTTCATATGCACGTCTTTCAAATTGTCACTTTCGCATATCTTGTATTTTAATACCGGTAACTCCGAATCGACATTGAAATATGGATATTTGTCGTACTTAGCAACAAAGCACATCAGACCTAGTTTCGGATGGTTCAGACTGTAGTACAGCGGTACATCGTGGTCCACGAGAAGACCGACACCAGTGGAAGCCACGAAGTAGCGTTCAATGACACCGCCTATTTCTCCAACGTACGAATCATTGACGACATATGCTGACAAGGGCCTGGTGTTATTCTCGAAGGGCCAGTACTGAAACTTGTCGGCATAGCCCCCATACCAGTGGGCGATAGAGGTGTTGAAGCAATGTTGTAGGACTTGGCTACTGCATCCCAGAGCCCTGGCGATAACATCGTAGCACGTTAGTTCAGACCTATCTCTCGGGACAAAGTAAGACGAAGTATTCACAGTTAAACGTACTTTTCCACTCCACTCTAAGCATATGTTATAGTCTTTCCATTCTGAACCACTGCAAGGCGTTGGCTGAATATTCAAAGCAGCAAGATCCGTCAATGATGCCGTAAGTTTTAAAGCTTTGGATTGGGGATTTAGTAATCTCAGTGTATAGTCACTATCTATCTCAAGATTACCAGCCCCTACTGGCCAGGCTATCGTGTTTTCCGATGGTTGTTTGCTATTTTTATCCCCGCCGATGTTTAGTTTGTCGGTTTGCCAGACTACCACGCCGATAGTTGCCACAAGCACCACAAGCATAAAAAACACGAGGAGATGTTCCACGCGTTTGCTTACCCCGCGTTCTTGTTTAGCTGGTTTGTTTTCGTCCATTGGCTAAGCCTGGTGTAAATCTAAAATTAAAAATAAAAATAATGTTATAGTTTTCTTTACAAACACTTTACACACTTATTCATATATTTTATTAAATATTTATAGTAAATTATTCGGTATTCGAATCGGGAGTGTGCTAAAATGAAATAGAAAAAACACCACTAGAGTGTAACTACATTGAGTCACGCCCTGTTGATGTTTTTCTGGTTTGAATGGCCTATACTGTATACATTTACTTTAAACTTACCCTTTTTTCGTAAAAACAAATGCATATACGGTTCTGCAATCTTCATTTTACAATTTCGATATTCAAGATTTGCAATCTGGTAAACGGACACTTTCAAATCAAAACATTTGTATCATTTTTGGTCAATATTCGAGAGAACATTACAGAACTGACAGTTGTGCGAAAGTGTAATTGATGAATAACTTCACAAACGTTGTTCCTCTCATATTTTTTTACTATTTGATTAACGACGAGATTGGTTGACAGTGTGTTTAGTCGTGTACATGGCTATAATTCATTTCTAATAAATCAAAGAGATAGGTCTGATTTACAAAAAGATTTTCATTCATCATTTTTAAATGAGCCTCGCTCTGTGAAAAGGGGGTTTAATGCAAGTGTTGTCCCAGATTAGCCTTTGCATTCCGCACAGGCTTATCAGGGACTACACTCTCCGCTTTAATGAAAGTTTTCGTTTAAAAAAGACTCGTCATAGCAAAAATCCAGTTTAGGCGAAAAGTGTTGTCCCTGATTAGCCTGTGCGGATCTTGGACTGCACTTTACGCACATGCATTAAACCTATTTTTCTCAGAGCGCGGCGTGTATTTAATACAGACTATGTTGTCGATGGTTGGGATAGTTCTCACAAATTTGTCTATGAAATGTTAGAATGTATTCATTCGAGTCTTCTGGAAAGTTCCCCAGCACTCCAATTGCTTTTTTAGGGACTTGTTCACATTTTACATTTTTTTTTATATTTCCATTCAATGCCCCAAACTTGATAGATTAAACTTTTACTCTCAGTAATGTTCACTATTTCAAACGATTATGAATTAAAAACGAACATTTTGTTTTATTTTTGGTATGTGTCTGTGTCATTGGTGTTATTTTGCTCTCTTGTGTACGATGTTCTTTTTTTTAATCGGTGACAAAAGTGCAAACAAATCTTTAAAAATTGTATGGTAACTTAAAAGGTCGCCATGCCGTTTTAGATATAGTGTCCGCCTGGCGACCGGAAATCATGGGTTCGATTCCCACCGTTAGAGTCTCGCTCTGTGAAAATGGGGTTAAGTGCATGTGGGTAAAGTGTGGTCCCATATTAGCCTGTTCAGTCCGCACAGGCTAATCAGGGACGACACGTTACGCCTAGACTGGATTTTTGTCACTAAAAGTCTTCCTTTAAATGAAAAATCCAGTTCAGGCGTAAAGTGTCGTCTCTTAATAGCCTGTGCGGACTGCACAGGCTAATCTGGGACGACACTTAACGAACATGCATTAAACCCCCTTTTCACAGAGCGAGGCTCATATACAATATTAACGCGCATTTATAAGCAATACGATACTTACGGGGACAAAATGCCTTTTAACTTTAATGACTAATTGATATCAGTTTGTGCTAAAGTAGTATAACCAATAAGGTCAATAAGCTCTTTCATTCCCCTTTTTTTAGCAAGCGAATTATTTTTTTTGATAGTGGATATGCACCCGAGTGAAACGACGAGATACACACTCTTGAAGACATATAATATATTGTCTTAAATGAACATGCAAAGATCGAAACATACCATTTATTTCTTAAATTTAATTTGAATTAAAGGGAATTATAGTAAATTAGTATGATAGTGTATTACGTAAAATGTGAGCCCTGCAACAAATAACATTTTATATCTTAATTAAGTAATATACATTTATAATACTCATATTAATTAAGTAATATACATTTATAATACTCATATTGCTACTCACTTACTGTGGTGGTTAAACCAGTATAATTTGAATTGTATACGTCGCAGATAACCGCTATCTGGCTTAAAATGCACATGTTTATAGCGATACGGATATGTGACACAATTCCTTGTCGGAGCCTGATAAAAATCCTGGCGACCCATGTTAAGTTTATTAGCTCAAACATGTAGAAATTAAGAATTCGTCATAAAAACGCCTGTGAAAGGTCACGGGAAGTACCCAAATCTCAAATGGTAACCTTTGGCTAAAAATATATGAGTCGCGCTCTGAGAAAAAGGGGTTTAATGAATGTTGGTAAAGTGTCGTCCCAGATTTGCCTGTGCAGACGACACTTTCCGATTGTATTGTATTGTTCGTTTAAAGGAAGACTCTTCTTAACGAAAATCCAGTTTAAGTGTCGTCACTGATTAGCCTGTGCGGACGCATTAACCCCCCTTTTCACACAGCGAGGCTCATGTATGTTTATTTAACTACAGTCACGGTATTCAAGCAAACTACTGTTTAACAGTTAAATTTATTTGAGAAAATTTAAACGAACAAACATTCATTCGATAAACATACATTTAACACAATTATACATGTCACAGTAATAAAGTTTTCGTACTGAAAATGTACTTTTTCATTGTAAATTCCTCTAGTTGTTTGTATTCATAATCTTTATCTATATATTTGATACAAATTAATTTCAAACGTATTTAAATGACAATATAAAATGAAACTGGAGACAAATACGTTTTCATATGAAATCAGTGTATCCTTTTAAAGGTTCATGTTAACATATTGACTAATTTCAATTTTGTCCCATAATTGTTTCATGGTCAATAATAGATTGTATTTGTTTTTGTTACTCAAACATCTATTGTTTGATTTAGCGGCGTCTTTGGGGTCGCTTTGTTGGAGCTTGTGTCGGCGTTGTTGAAACTTGTGTCGGCGTTGTTGGAACTTGTGTCGGCGTTGATGGAACTTCTGTCGCCGTTGATGGAACTTCTGTCGGCGTTGTTGGAACTTCTGTCGGCGTTGTTAGAACTTCTGTCGGCGTTGATGGAACTTCTGTCGGCGTTGTTGGAACTTCTGTCGGCGTTGTTGGAACTTCTGTCGGCGTTGTTGGAACTTCTGTCGGCGTTGTTGAAACTTGTGTTGGCGTCGACTGGGCGCCATTTTGCTGAGACGAAGACGCGTCGCTCCCCTTTCCCTTTACGGCAATTCCAATAATTAAACCCAAAATGATGACAACGGCAACGCTTAACGCGGCGCCCCACCGAATGTGCAATCGCCGCTTCTCTTTGTAGAGGATCTCGTTCTCGATTTTTGAGTCATCATCCAGAGAGATTTCAGAGGTAGGCCCGAGGTCATAGGAGCCCCCTGAATGTCTTGCCGTCATGACGACCGACTTTGCTGATCAACGATCGAGTCTGAAAGAAGAAAAATAATGATATTTAGCAAGGTTAACACATTAAAGGATATTCGCTTCACGATACGGATTTTTCGTTTAGACGCATCTGTATATTCTTTGTGTGTGTAAATTTTGTATTAATATGCGTATGACAAAGCCCCGTACCCGAAATGATAACACAATAAGTTGAAATTTCGTTTTTAGTTTGAAAGCATGAACATGCTATTTAAATGATCTGCTTGATACATATGTAAATATAACAATGGCACACATGACATCACGTAATGTTGATTAATAACAATAGTAGGCACGTCAGCGATGATGACGTAGCTCGCCTTCATATGACAAATGCAGATGTATTGTTCAAGATTAACAAATGACCTAATCATATACAATGTCATGTTGATTTAACCCATTTATGCCTAGTGGACTCTCCCATCCTTCTAAATTGGATCAATTTATTTCCGAAATTAGGGATGTCTAGTATATTTATTTCTATATTTAGAATATTTCTTACAGAAATTCCTTTAAGCAAACAGCGCAGACCCTGATGAGACGCCGCATCATGCGGCGTCTCATCTGGGTCTACGCTGTTCGCCAAGGCCTTTTTTGTAGACGCTAGGCAAAACTGGGTTAAACAAATCGATAGTGAATATACGTTATCACGGATACGGGTTTGATCAATGTTATGTTGGTGTAATGTTTTGGTTTGTTTCCTTGATACATTACCTTCTTTATCTGGGTAACAGGTTCAATACTATCTTGAATTTGTTGTACAAAAACGTATTGAGGTAAGAAATATATTTGATTTAAAGTTGTTCATGAGTCAATAAACAACTAATTCGAGTTTTGATGCGTAGGGTGGGCTGGGTGGCTGTGGGGGACTTAGCCTAAGTTTTGCTAATAGCAACGCATCAAAACAACAACGAGTTTTTTATGAACCAACAAATCAAGTTGATACCGATAATTCAACATTTATTTATATTATATAAAGATTTGAATCATATATGTGAAATAAGAATGAGAACTATATTTTACTATGGTGTGTTCATGTTCGGGACTATTTTTATTGATAAGTTTTACATCGCAAATGTTTTTTCTTAGGCTGATCAGCGAGTACCATTCGAGGACTGTGCGTTTATAAGCAAATAATATGTTTCAGGACGATTTTCGAATATATTGTTATTTTCAGAAAACAGTAATTAAATTTGATGGTAATAACTGACAAAAGAAAACCGAAACGTTGACTGCGAAAGCGTAACTTTAAAAAGAACACTCGTATGCTATACATGGGATGAATATGAGCTGTGCTCTAAAAAAGGGGGGGGGGCGTAATGCGTAATGCGTGTGCGTAAAGTATCGTCCCAGATTAGTATGTGCAGTCCGCACAGGCTTATTAGGAACGACACTTCCCGTCTGGACTGGATTTTCATTTAGAATGGACTTTGTACTTTAAATGTAAAAATCAATACAAGCGGAACATGGCGACCCTTATTAGCCTGTGCAATTTGCACACGCTTATCTGGGACGACACATGCATTAAGCCCCGTTTTCTCAGAGCGCGGCTCATATATGATATGCGGATAGATAGCAAACTCATATAATTGTGTTTAATTTGCTCTCATAGCTGATAACTGCATGCTGAGTGCACTAGAATTTATTCACATATAATGGGAATGTTAATGAGTATTTATGAGTATTTGTGATATTGACAAGCGATTCATGAATACCAAATAGTCGCCAGGTCCCATTTCTCGACTTTTCCTTTAGGGACTCATTTACAGTTTAGCAAAATATCTATTTTCAAAATGAAAATGTCATAGGTTAAAAAACGTATACATTATTCACAAGCAATCAAAATAACACTCGCGACTAAGATTTCAAGAAAATCGGTTGGTTAATGGATACTTATTTATTCAAAATCTGTAAAATACTATAGCATGTGTAACGCTTCAAATCCGCTTGGAAAATACGCCAGCCCAATTACTGAAAATGCGTTTAAAATACGTAGGTTTTTAAATCCTTGATGATATAATGTCAGCGCGTTGCATTTCGCTTCCAAAGGCCTCGGTTTCGAATCCCACGGAAGGAAATAAATGTGTTTAAAGCCACATTAACACTCAAAATCAATGAATATTTGATGAACTATTTCGTATAATAAAGTTAACCGATAAACAATCAGGCTTCTTTATAGCATTGGCCAAAATTTCAAACGCTAGATGTGGTATGGTAAGATAGATTTAACAAGATACAAATAGCTCTTTTTAGTGTTTTTTTTTGTGGTACCATGTATTCCAATTTAATTTCCCGAAACGATATATATTCATACGACACACAAACACTAAGTTGGTACATGAACAGGTGTTGAATATATTGTTCCACATTTTTTTTTTAAAAAGATCATTTTGTATCATGTTAAATCTTTAACTTTATATTACGAAATATTTTACGAAATATTCGTTGTTTTTGAGTATTAATGTGGCTTTGTGTATTTTCTTACTTTTGTTATAATAGCAGACTTTAAACTTGTATATATATTTGAGTCAATACATTTAATCACTTTTTGTCAAATACCAATATCCGCGAACTGAAAAAACACAACAAAAAAACAACAATAACTTTCACCATTTAAATGAAACCATTTACCTTACTAGTCGACACACACGCCAATAATTATAATAATAAACCGTGCACACTATATTTAACTGTCGTGTAGGCTGAATGTGGAGACAAGCAATGCGAGATATCTGATTCGGATGGTGATATCACCAACTAAATGATTAACATGTGATAAAAGTCAACACGTTACTGCTATAGCTTAATCATATTTCAGAGGTTTCAAAATCAGTGCATAACCGATTACATCGAAAGGGTATCTTAACATATAAATAGCCAACACAAATCAAAATGCTGATAGAGTAGAAAAGATCTGACCGAAAAGGAAAGCGAAAATGTGCTCCTAAAACAAATATGAATTTAGAGACGAATTTTAATCATACACAACATGTCAGATTTCTGCAATTATCTTATTTCCATAACTGAAACTATGTATCATATAGTCCCAGACGTTGCGGCCATGCGTTTAAACTGGTCTTGACGAAATTAAACATGAAGATTCGACGTGTGTTTTTTGTGTATTTCGAAGTTTTTGAGGTCCTTCCGTGCCCGAGACTGCATTATGTGTGGTCCCGTAGTGTGTCACAGTACTCCTACGTGCTTTCTAGACTCGCAAATGTTGGAACACATTTTGAATTAAGATTAGGATTTCCTTTCAAAACATGGAACTGAGCTTTAATTAACCGTCGTTAGTTAAAAAAACATTCAGAACTCTCAGCAGAAATTCAAGGCCTTTATTAAATGTAATGCATACAATCAACCATCGGAAATTGAGTGAGTTGAATAAATACATAAGTACAACAAAATAACAAAACTGTATTCAATACATTTGTGGCCGGAAACTTCCCCGGTATTTAATGTTCGTTTTTTTCTGTGCATACGATTGAGTATAACTTATTTTTACTCTTGTGTTGATAACTCAGATACCTGCTGCAACTCGAACAAATCACATACTAATTATTAATATTATTATTATTATTATTATTATTATTATTATTATTATTATTATTATTATTATTATTATTATTATTATACACGTAAAATCATATTACATGTACTATTTATCCAACGAATACTTGTAATATTTTTGTAAATAACGTTTTTTTACGTTTTTTTTTCGGGTATTCCTAGTAACAAGCTTCAAAACAACTTACGACATGTAAATGGGCATACTTGCACCAAAGTTTACTTAGCAGTTACCAAATGTATCGTAACAATCAAGCACAGTTAAAACAGTTACAGATGTACAGCAAGTAACTGTCCAGTCTTTGAACGTTTATTTAATTTTCAAATCGGAAGTCACACATGTACGTACTCAGATTTTAACGCCCGGGGCCATAAATGTGGGGTCTAATAGCGAATACACTACCAACGTGACCATCCCCACTGGTCACTTTCCTGTCAATAACTGTCAAGTATTAGTGTATTGATGGATCGATATGAACATGACGATTGAAATATCCACGAAATTAAATTTAAGATTCGCTAAACCGGCCGCCAAATAGACGCAACTTGACGGAACACTGTTAACTTGTTAAGTCGTAGCCTCGCAATCAGTTGGAACAAGAACGCGCAAAGATGGTGGTCGGATATGTTTGACTCTGTGTCAATTCTGTGACAATATATATTTTACTAAACGAAATTTGACAGGAATAAACATGGCTTCGATATACTGGCACGGAATTACATTTGTTTTATGCTGTGCGGTGTTGATCACGCACGTAACCGGAAGTGCATGGCTGCAGGATCCGCCGTCTCGCTCTGCCGCTTGGTACTATCAGATTAAAGCGCCTGTAAACTACGATTTTCGCAATTTAGACTGCGGTGGGGCACCGGTAAGAAATGGGCGGCGTATTGACTATTTAAATGCTTTTAAATTCCTTTTTTTGCAGAAAAAAAATTGACATAGAAAAGATAGTTCTAATGTTATTTGGATTCTTTCCAGACATGACAACATAATATGGTCCAGCACCATGCACGATATTTTACAATTTTATTTCTTTTCTCGCATTTTTTAAAAAAATGATAAACACGCGTTATGCGCTTCTTTGATTCTTCAGTTTGATAACATTTTCCTCGCGAACAGGAACTAATGTATTATTTATTGCTTGACTTTTACGTTTCCTGTATTCATAATCGGTATTATTTATGCACGGGATGTCACCATTACAGTGCTTTAGTTGGACTTTAAATTATTATTTTTCGTCTATTCAATGTATATGCATAAATAACGATAAATATGTATAAGGCTAATTTTGAAAGCGTGATCATTATTTTACACTTTAAGAGGCATTTTTGTGTTTGAGTGTACACATAATATCCCATTTATTGTTCTAAAAAGTGTTATATGATATGCCTATTCTTTCTGTTATCTTCTCTCTCGTTTTCTGTTAAAAAAAAATTCTGACGTGTTCCTGTTGAATGTTCCGCAAGTTTGCCCTGAATATTGATTATATCTGATGTTGTCTTATATAAGGGTGTCAAAATATTTCATGTAGTTTGTATTTATTATTTTAGATTTTTTAGATTTTATACTCATCTTGAAATTGTCTGTATTTTTTACCGATATTTATCAGTCGTTAGCATTCCTTTTTCCAATAATCAATATAATGATTTTGAAAAGCCGACCATTAAATATAGATATCTTAAAATGTCTAGTCAATAACATTATCGGTGGTCATAATTGCGGATGTTAAAATATGAATTCATAATGTGAACATAACAAACGCCATTTAGCATAAAATGCAGTTTTGATATGGGTTGGGTAACTCGCATTGGTAACCCCGTATCGGTTTCTTTTCTTTGCGATTGAACACAAATTAAATTTAAAAAAAAAACAACAACGGTTACCAAACATTGACAGTGCGAATTCAGAATGAAACCAGAAATTGGGATAATTACAAATCACATTAAAGCTCATTAAATCTATCCTATGTATTATGCGTCTCAATAATTTATATTTTAGTATTTTTTGAAAAATGCAATCAGTATAGTAATGATACCAATATTACTTGCCTATCACTACTGGATGTTTCTTTTCTTTTATTTTAGCCTAATTGCTAATGTTTGAATCCATTTGTGTAATTCTTGTAATGGCTTTAAAGAAATTGTATGCTTTTTTCCCGTTCCGTTTCGTTTATTTCAACATGCCCAAATCTTACTTAATAATGTTGTTGTATACACGGTACATTGGTAGGAGCACAAACATTGGGATTAAGTATATACGCATTATGTTGATATATAACATGCTTTTAAGGAAATTTCTGTCAATTAACGAGTCCGCATCAGATGTATAAATTAATGAGATGCCGTCATATCGCATAAAGTAAAATTAAACATGTTATCACAACGCTTCAACACGCTCTAAAAGCAAACGTCAAAAATGCAAACCAGATAATGAATCAAACCACAAAAATGCATATGAAAAAAATTAAGCTAATGGACCATCCGAATATTTCGTATTTAATAGCCTACGCGATTCATACATGTCCATATACGGAAGTTAGAATTCAATTATGACTGTAATGTGTCTAATAAAACTGAGTTACCAAAAATGGCCCGTTTTACTGATCAAGTCCATCTCAATCACGGTCATATAGACACCAGTTAAATGCTGCTCGAGCAGCATTTTTTTTTCCTGCAGCAGAAGTTAAAGTTTCGACCCCTTTGGTATCCCATGTTTATTACTTTGGGTTGGTTGTGAGAGAAAAAAACGTTTAGGGACTCAATTTTAATCTATATCTCATAAAAAATAAAGAGCATAATACTACATAATACGTACATACATAATACATAATATTACATAAAAAACATAATACTTCGATAATTGCTGACAAATGCAACCTTATATTTTCTAGGTTGTAATCCAGCAGGATGGGACCCGGAACTGCGGCCTGTGTGGTGACCCCTTTTCCGGCCCCAGACCCCGCCCTAACGAGGTAGGGGGTCGTTATGCCAACCCCAGGATTCGAACTCGCTTCTACGAGGCCGGGCAGGTCGCTGATATCAGCATATATAACAACCTTCCTGGTAAGATACTACGTGCAATCTTTAACATGGTTGGCTTATAACGATCGCATTCCTCATATTTCTACTCATCTGTTTTCAACTCACTCCTCACATTAAGAATTATCATCTTCCTCTTCGCCACAATCTGCAGCAGCAGCATTAAAAGCATCCACAACAACAACAACAACTTAAACACATTCACAGCCGCAATATTATGTATGTGTACCATAATAATCATAATCACAATCATCTTCATTTTTTATTTCGTCTTCACCACCAGCAGTAGCATCACCGAACAAAAACAGGAGCATAACACAAATTAATTTACTCAAATTCCTGAACATGACCCCAAAGGTTACAAAAAAACTACGGGCCTTATTCGTTGTTTTTACACAATCATACGGATTCCGGACGATTGTCGATATGTCTCGCCTGGTTAGGACATATACAATTAAGCTTGTATATTCTAGCTACTAATATATAGAATTGTAATTGAAATAACAAAGCGCTATGTAAATTTTCATATACATGACGTTCAATACATAAACACATACATACTATTATTATAACTTATAGCATACATATTTGCAACAGGAAGTCCCGGGTTCTACGAGTTCCGGTTGTGCGCAGGTGCACAGGAATCGCAGGCGTGTCTCGACCAAAATCTTCTGACCATTGTTAACCACGACGGCACGCGCTCGTCACGCGCGTCCGTTCCCGCCACGCAGGGCAACAACGTGTTCCACGTGCAGCTTCCGACTGGTGTCACGTGCGACTACTGCGTGCTACAATGGCGGTTCAGAAAAGGTAATATAACGTTTCCAAATGGGTTTTGAGTGTATGTTTCTGTACCTTTGAGGATGAATTAATCTTCGTTAAATCGCGCTTAATTGTCCGCTTTTTAAACGAATACGTAATATGTTGGGAAAAACATATACAACCTACTCACCCTGAATTCTCCGCGTATTTTGAACACTTCTGGTCTTGAGAGCCACGAGCATGAGCTCAAATAAGAGGTGATCTAAGTACAATGGAAAGATAACCACTGGTTAAGTAAATTCATTTAAAATTGTAGATTTCTTTTACAAAAGGGTCATTCCAACATTTATTTCGAAGAGGTTGTAGTAAACACGGTTGAAATGAATTATAATTATACAATCATAACAACTCAATTCCACTATTTTTTTGTTTTATTTCATTTACTTTTATATTTTTGTATCAATTTACAGAAAACAGCGCAGCTGGTTGTGATAACCAGAACTGGTGCGGTGTAGGGCGGGGACCCCAGATCGAGTTCTACAACTGTGCGGACGTCATGATAGGGGCCGTGGGGACGCCGAAACCCGGCTTCATTCAGGACCCCGTGTACTCTGAGACCGACTACGGAAGTGCCTACGATTGGGGAGTCACCGGCAACAACAACAGTACGCGTCGTATTGTTAATATATTACACAAGAACACATGAGGCGCGCTTTGGGAAAAGGGGCTTTACTCATGTGCGTCAAGTGTCGTCTAAGATTAGCCTGTGCAGTTCGAACAGGCTTATCAGAGACGACACTTTCCGCTGTAATGGACTTTTAAGTTTAAAGGAAGTATTTTCTTAACAAAAATCCTGTTAGGCGGAAAGTGTCGTCTCTGATAAGACTGTGCGGACTGCACAGGCTAATATGGGACAACACTTTACGCACATGAATTAAACCCCGTTTTCCCAGCGCGAGGATCTTTCAGAAACATAGTGATAAGATACACTTCAATAAGAAAACAATATTCAAAGTATTTGAATCGAATGTAATTTAAATGATACCCTGAAGCTCTATATCATATGTGTACTAAACATCCTGATGCAAAATTAACACGCACCATGTTAAAACAGTAAAATGAAATTCATAAGCTTTCTCTTTTGTTGAAATTTAGTGTTACAAGTATAGTAAGTAATCGGTAACACGTGTTCGTAATACAAAAAGTTATCAATGTTATTGTTCATAATCCCAATAACTGATGAATGAAATTACCGAAATATGTACAGTAAAAATAGAATTCACGACACTGTCGTGTTTGTGCAATAACTTTAAATAATTTGTTTTAAATTTAATTTATTTTCGTTGTTTGGTTTCAGCAACACCAGCCAGCAGCAACATTGACGGTTCCGGTACAACGGCCCGTCCGGGGGCAGTTGCGCCAACTGCACGGCCAACAACCGCCCGCCCTCCCATCTTTGTAATTCCAACGGCATTCACAACACGAAGACCCAGCTCTAGCGCTCCTCAGACCGTGCCGACGACCCGCGCTCCATTAAGCACGACGGTCCTGCCTTCCCCCGAAACGGAACGTTTGATCACCGACTTCGGAACTGGCGCCCAGGCGGGGACCAACTTTTTCCCAGCGAGTTCCAGTAATAACAACAACAACAACGGTCGTCTCCTGCTACTGCTTGGCCTGTTACCTCTACTAGGAGCGTTTGCGCTTAGCAACAACCCTCGTCAGCCGGCCGTCATTCCGCCCATAGCTCCACCTGGATTTTTCGTCCCAAGCATCCCGAGCATGTACACAGGTAGCAATTTCGGTTACGGAAGTTTCGGATTACTCCCGGGTGGTGTGCCTGTTCTCTCAGGCTTTGAAGTACAGTCCGGATCGTATGGCAACTATGGTTCTAACGGCGCCGGGAAGTACGGATCCGGCTATGGTAATAAATATGGGAACAACCACTACACGGCGGCAACGTCGTATGGCGAGAATTATGGCGGGAACAAGGCTGTCACCACTGGTATGGTCAACAACGCGCTGTTCAGCCAAACCTTGCTAGCCAATAGCTTGACAGGAGTAAATCTTCCATCCACGTGGCAACAGTCGTCTGGTATAAGTAACACAGGGTTTAGCTCAGGTGCTCTTTACAATACTGGCGGCGGTTCGCAATACAACGTCGGCGTCCTTAGCACTGGTTCGAATGGCGTCCTGCCAAACCCAGGTTGGAACGCTGCGAATGTCGGTAACAATGGCTACTACTCTCAATCCGCCCTCAGTGGCCAACAATGGAATAACTGGGACAAGATCAACTCAGGAAACATGGCCACAAACCTAGCTACAATGGTAAACAATAACAATTTCGCAATCGGAGGTGGTCAAACACAGAATTTTGGAACGTCCGGTTTTGTTAATCCCAGTTCCGTCCCGAAAGGTCAGTGGTCAGGAAACTCAGTCAACTGGAACGGAAACGGTCTCGGTGGCAATAACGGACTTGTATCGAATATCGCCTATCCACAACAAGGCCACATCAGAGGGAAAAGAGGAACAAGTGGCGGGTACCAGCACCAGCAAGGCTATGGGCCAAAGAACGCGATGCAAAACGCGGGAACAAATCCTCGTCAGTTCATAAGTGCTCCTGGAACACAAGTGCAACAATCATTTGGTTCCCCTCAGTTCGACCCGAATTCGCCACGCGGCGGACAATTCCCTATTCCTGGTAACACCGAGAACGGTAGAGTATCCCCTTACCCGGGACAGTCTAATATGCAAAACGGGGATGTGCCCAGTGGCCAACGGACCAATGGAGAAGTGCGCTTCTTTGACCGCAATCGTCGACCGCAGGTGCATGACTGGTACGCATTGTTGATGCAACGAATGCAGGCACAGGCAAAATAAATAACTTAACGCGTCTATTTCATAGGACGTCAGAGCCAGTTTGTTGGAGGAATAATCAAGAGTTTTTCGCCGTCTTTAAATTGTCTGCGAGGAGACAATGCAATGCTCATATGCGGGGATTCGAGAATGGATATCGTTAGTCGTAAATATGTTCACATAGACACACATTTCTCGTCAACCTTTTAGGAATAGCAAATCATTCAAAGACATTGCTATGATATGTTAACATACTAAGATTTACAATCACATTCAGTGTTCACATTTGTCGATCGACAACATGTCATTATATGAGGATAAATCTCCCTGTCTCTGGGCCATATATACATTTATCCTGATTAATCAATAACAAATCATCAGTGATTTCATGTTGACATAGTTATTGTACTGAATATTAGAAAGGATTGTATATTGACTGTTCGTTATATGCAGTTGCCGTAGTTTTCTAAAAAAAATCGATTATCATCAACGATTTTGCTTAAAGTTTATCATTATATATATTAATTTATATGTAATTATTGTATATTTATTTTTGGTAGGGTATCATTGCGGTTTGTATTTTTTCTTATTCAGTAATTATAATTGCAATATAGGATAAAACAATCTCAGTTTGTGAAATCAATAAACAGCTGTTATCGGTAAGTTATCGTAGGTTACATGGTTGGTCTCAATTTAATAGGATCAGGCATGAATTGCCTTGTGTTCACTTTCGTGGTTATGCGTTCTCCTGTTTTATTTTCAAACGAATGTATAGTTATAATAATAAAAATATTAGCGCACAATCTAATTTCACATTTTTATTAAAGTTTTTATATTATATCTTAAATAACTATATATGGTTGTTGAAATAATTTCTCAATCCTTTATTTATATAATTTGGATGACAAGCCAAGCACATATAAGATTTTTATAGCAAGATAGTGTCTAGAGAGACAAATCTATTATTTATGGTATACGTTTTTGACATGTGTACATCTTTTGCCAATGAGCTGTATTATTTTTATGTTTTTTTTTTCCAACTATAAACTCTATTAAACTGCATGACGTTTGGAGAAAAAAATCGTGTTTGTTTAAAACTTTAATTCACACCCACTATTATACACACATATTGGAAACAACCCGCAATATTATACACACATATTGGAAACAATCCACAATTTAATACACACATATTTGAAACATCCCGCAATACTAGAAATGGCGCGGCAGCGGCCGACGCGTATCCCAACGCCGCATAAATTGGTGAATAAATGAATAATCAAAGTACTGACAGTACTGGTGTGACGATGCTTTTGAAGAGGATGGATATAAAAGCATCAATTTAAGTTTATCTTCATCACCACAATTGTGTATGTGGGTACGACAATTTTGTGTACGAAACAAAATTTGGGTACGAAATTTTTTTTCGATACGAACAAAAATGTGGGTACTAAAAAAAAATTTTGTACGAAACAAAAATTGGGTAGGAAAAAAATTTAGGTACGAGAAAACATTTGGGTACGAAAAAAAAAATGGGTACGAAAACAAATTGGGTACGAAAAATTGTGGGTACGAAAAATAAATTGGGGGTACGGGGAAGTAGTACCCGTGGGGAACTTGACCTATTCAGCGAAACTGGGAGGTGGGTTACATTCTCGATTAAATCTAAAAATAACTAGTGCTAATAGTGTATGAGGAGATAGTGGCCAGGACGGACGGACGGACGAAAAGGCAATTTTGGGTGGGTGTGGCCAATGTGGGCGTGGCCCTAGGGTGGGTAATGTGGACATGGGTGGTCGAGATATACCGTGTTGTCATAAGATATGTTCAGTATTTATTTCAAGTCAATTGGTGAATAAATGAAGAAGTTATGTTCGAACAGAATTCTGGGTGGGCGTGGTCTATGTGGGCGGGGCGCCCCAGGGTTGGTAATGGGGCCATGCATAGTTGAGATTGACCGTATTGCCATAAGAGATGTTCAGTATCAATTTGAAGCAAATCGGTGTAGAAATGAAGAAGTTTATGTAAAATAACCTAAACTAGAGTGTTAACAAGGTTTTACAATAGCCATATAAGGAAAACTGCATCGCCCCCATAACTTTTGACCCAGGGGTCTGATCAAAATTCCAAATAGTGCACCGTAACACATATGCTCATAGCTACCATGTGTGTAAGTTTCAAGGTTCTAGTGTAGGAGGAGATAGTGGCCAGGACGGACGGACAGACGGCAGAGATAACCACAATATCCCCACGCTTCCAAAAGCGTCTGGATAATTATGCACACATATTTGCAACAAGCCGCAATATTATACACACATATTGGAAACAACCATCAGCTTATCATGTTGCGATACGCAGTTTTTGCTATGTTTGCAATTATGAACACAATATAATGAATTATTTCACCGTTAAACTGACGATGCACAATGCATAAAATAAAATGTACTTATAATTTGCCGACTTTTCAACAATGTGAATTGATCAATTCTCGAATAATCAGTCATGCATGATTGTACTTAATGTTGCATAAAGAGAGTTATGAAATTTCTGCAATATCACCATGCCAATCAAACTTAATGTTTTTTATTTGAGACGTGTAAAGCTTTTCTTGAATAAGGGTATGCAATAAACTGACGGGATTTAGAATGTTGCGCTATAAAAATCATCCAAATTATGACAAGGCTTTATGCCAACTTGGTATACACGCACACTCAAATCATCGTTTGCAAACACATGAGCTATATTGTATCGCCAAGCAATTTGTTTGCAACCTGAGACATCTGTGTTTTTCAAGTTGAGCGATCTATGAATGAACTAATACATTGATAAAACAATATCGGTACATAGCAGCTATAAGTGTGTTATGGTTTGGGTTCCATATTCAGATTGATCCGTGGTGCGTGAAGCAGAATGTTCTCCTTTGATTTCAATAGTGATAATACTTTCGTCTGCAGTCTTCTTTCGGCAGCAAAACGCAAACACGAACAATGACGTTACAACCACGTGCAGACCAACAACTGTGTACAATACAGGTTCGTAGCTTCCAGTAAAGTCTCGAATATAGCCTGCAGAAAAATGATAACATGTTGACGTTAACTATGACTTTTTAATACGAGCTGAGTACTAAATTCCACGTGGCAGACAAGGAATACACTGTGTGACAATTTACTGAGCATTTACAAATTTCGGATTGTTCAACCTGTAATTTACGTAAAACAGTTAAATTTGATTGAGATCTAAGTATACGATTTATTTTAAATATCATAATCAGCAGCAGCTGCAGCAGCAGCAGCTGCAGCAGCAGCATCAGCGCGAAGAGTGGTTATCCGATCCGTACTTAAGTCATGCCACATACAATATATTTGCAAATGCATCGATACTGCATGGACAAGTACAATATTGTAGTTAAAAGAATTATCTTTTACGCAATCGTTTTGGACCTCACTACTAACATGATAAAAGCAAAATCATTTAAAACAAGACACACGGCGAGAACGTGACTTTACATACCAAGTATTGGTGCTAGGATCACAGTAAGCAGTCCATTCATGGTAACCAGAAATCCGGCCGAGACCGACACCAACTCTTTGGGACTAATTTTTAAGGAGATTTTCGCCGTTGTGAGGACGCCTCCCATGGAAAAACCAACCAAACCATTGGCAACAAAGTATAGAATTCGTGTAGAAGTTAATATAACCAGAACATGAGCCGACAAGCTTATAATTGATACTGCCACGAACAAAAAAGATGTACTGCATCTAGGGATTAATTTCATTAGTCCAGGAACAAAGCCGGCGAAAATGGTCACGCAGTTTAGGACCACAAACGAATTAAGGCCATCTTCTTTGGAGAATCCTTTCCAGTTTGCTATGTCTAGCTGTGAAGTTATATGAAAGTTAATTAAAGCCATGAGAATCCCAAACCCTGTTACATTTAAAATGTTTTGGGCGAACAACACTCGTTTCAAATCTGCCACTAAGTGACTGTCGATACATCTTCTTGAGATAATACAAATAGTGCCTTTCGTTGTTGTCTTTTGAGATACTAACGAGCCAGATAACCTAACAGCATTTTCTGATGTCTTTTCGTCATAAAGGACTTCATGTTTATCTTCGATACCTTGGGTTAAGTCGGAGGCAATTGTTCGGATGCTGTCTTTTTTTTATCCCAGTTTCAAGAGTTTTTGTATTTCCGTTGACTTGACTGACAGATGATTCGATACCACCTTTCAATGAATTCACCTCTGTTGTGCATCTAATCAAAATGGGTAACACCCAAACATGGGTAAATATGCCTCCTAAAATAAGAAAGGTGCCCATTAATCCAAAACGGGAGACCAGCCATGGTAAGAAATACTGGTAAATAATTCCTGTTGTCCCTTGTCCAACGTAAAGAAGACTAAAACAAATATTGCGTTGCCGTCCCTCAAATATAGTTCCGATCAACGTCAGGCAGATGATGTTTAACAGGCACATGCCAAAACCTAAAGCAAGATAACAGTTATATGATCTGGTATTGCTACTTAAACAGTATTTTACCAAAACTTTATGTTCTAAATGAGACCATATTTGATCTGAAGTTTTATTGTATTGGGAAACACAAGTGTACTTCTCGAAATGATATAATACTACATGTATACGCATTATATTGCATGCTTATGGAATTGGAATACAGCATACTGAATCAAATAGTTTTAATATTAACAGTTAACAAAACTCTTTTATGCTAATTTACATAAAAATGGAGATCTTAAATAAAACACAATACCTGTTACTATGGCTACGGATATATATACATGTTCGATGCGCGTGGCAAAGAACGCTGTAGCGATTCCTGTAGGTAACAGCACCACCATCGGTAATGCTATTTTGAAAAATCCAAACCGTCGAATTATCGTCCCGCTCACTACACCTGAAATGTAAAAACAAAACAAAACTGTACAACACTTCGGATAAGAAAAATGGATAACTGTTTGACTAACGAAACACATAAGACATTAAATTGAAACCATGATGATGATGATGATGATGATGATGATGATGATGATGATAATGCTGCTGCTGCTGCGGTTGTTGCTGCTGCTGATGAGGATATGCCGCTGCTGATGATGTTGCTGTTGCTGATGATGATGATAATGCTGTTGATGATGATGATGGTGGTGATGATGATGATGATGAGGAAGAGGAGGGGGAGGAGAAGGAGAAGGAAACGAAGGAGATGGGGGATGGCAATAATTATGAAACGTTGAAACACAATAAAGTTATTTACCCCGCGAGTGAATAGTTTGATGAGAACGCATTGGAATAACAACAGAGCTATGTAAAAACGCAACCAATATGTGCTCACCAAGCGAATTGATTATCGCCACAAGAAGTGCCTGAATGCTGCTGGTCACTGAGTGGTTCTGTTCGAATCTATCTAACAGATCCGTATACAAGCTTCCAAGGGAGTAGGCGAATCCCAACACCACGTTGTGTGCAAGCGCCGTGACGACATAGAGCAGAATACGTTTGTTGATTGCCCTGAAACATTCATCGTACGTTATACAATTAAAGAAACCTCAAGTAATAACAAACAATAGCTTAGCTGCTGACAGCCTTTCAAGACTGACAAACAGCATATAATACGTCTTTTGGGATGAGACAGCGACTTCTGTAACTACCCGTTACAACCAGTCCCGAGTCTCCGTCCGAACAATCTAGACCAGAAGCGGACGACGAAAGGCCGTCCATTCTTAAGGCTTTAAGACGTAAACACATTTGACGTTACCACTATTGGAACACGCGGTAAGTATATGTTAAGTCACTGTTTCATTTAAATAAGCACTAGGTATGATTGCAGCTTTTGACGTGTCTTAAAGTTCTTTTGTTATGGATCAGTAATGCATTCCTTGTTAATGATGATATGGCAATCGCCTTTATTAGCATATATATATATATAACTGCAAAAAAAAAAACGTTTTCGTAAATGAGTATAAAACAGAAAATGATATAATAAATTCAATACAGTTTGTATGCAGTGATATGAAACGATGTCAGTGTTAGTAAAGACATGCGTTTCAGTTGTATTCAGATCGATAGCAGTGCGGTGTCTTGTTTCACCGAAATCAGAAAAGAAATGTATGATTGGTAGTTTACATTGCAAACAGATCGCCACTTGGCATCAAACGAGTATTTTTTAAATTTCAAAATATTGAAGACATTTTTTGTCCAGAAACTCTATCGGGACAGGAATTGTTGTTATACTCCTTCTTAAATAAAAGAACGCCAACTACAGACAGAAATGATTAAAATGGGATCAACGCCATAGTACGGTCACTGCAAAGCGGTATGTGGGGATACGTTCTACTGCATCCACACAGCACAAATCAAGACGACGTTGTAAAGTGGAGATTTTAATGAAAAGATCAGGACCTGCTTTCGCAAAACCTTAACAGCCAGCTAAGCTAGCAGCCGTTTATTTTTGTATCTAATAATTTATGTGACATCAGTTAGTAAAAAAAAAGGAAGTAAGTAAGTAACTGAGTAAGTGGGTGAGTGAGTGAGTGAGTGAGTGAGTGAGTGAGTGAGTGAGTGAGAGAGAGAGAGAGAGAGAAAGAGAGTGAGTGAGTGAGTTAGCAAGTAAGTAAGTAAGTAAGTAAGTAAGTAAGTAAGTAAGTAAGTAAGTAAGTAAGTAAGTAAGTAAGTAAATAAGTAAATAAGTAAATAAGCAAATAAGCAAATAAGTAAATAAGTAAATAAGTATATATATAAATAAATAAATAAATAAATAAATAAATAAATAAATACATTTACTCTAGTTTTATTTTTTAGTATAATCTTAGCCGATATAAACGATTCCGTATTTTGTTTCGATTTTTTTTATATGGTTTTAATTAACCACAGTTTATAAAACAATATGTCAATGTTCGGATAAACCGCCTGCTTTTTGTCAAAGTAGGTTTTTCTAATTGTTTCATTGTTTTTTTCTCTATCAATTTGCATATTGTGCCTGTGGGGATGGAATGTAATGTAAAATGAATTTATTTCATCCATCACGTTGTGTTTATGGACCGTTTTAGATGTCATAATGAAGATTTCAGACAATATGTCCTTGTGTGATTTATGTCAAAATCTAAAACACTTATCAATTTATAATTTATGGTTGACATTTTCTATTTAAAAAATATTAACGTTTTGGTAAAAAAGTTAAGTGCATAAAAACCTGAAAGTATTGTCCTTTCACGTTTTATACTTTATGATAATTGTCTAACAGTCGATCAGTTGACATCTAATAAACTGTGAACTGAAAAGGGTTTTATATTCAAATTTGTGTTCCAAATATTTGTGCAATCCCACAATGGCATGTAAGCGATGACAATATCATTCGTAGTGACAACATTAATGCATGTGTCAGCAATTGGAATTATTGTATTTGATAATGTTTATCAATATAAATGTTAATGGAGACAATGATGCTCTAAAATTTATTTCAACTAATATAGAACGGAGAAATAGCAAATTATCACTATCGAAATGCAGAACCAACTAAATGTGGTTATCTAGTTGAAAATTTAAATTTTGATCATTTAATTGTAAGACATGATCGACAGGTTGCAGCTTAAATCAAAGCGCTAAAGGCACTGGAGTTGCTCGCTCTTGCATAATTTTAGACGTAACTCAGTTTTCAAAATTAATCGCAAGTTTTAAATCAACACAGGCCATTCAAATTTATAAAGAGTGTGTCTTCACGCACGGGTCGAGATGTGTGTGCACTTTTTATCATCCTATTTATTTTATATATATAACTTATACAAAATAACAACACCATGGCCCTTTTTTGACGTTCAGAAAGCATAGCAAGTATGATGAAAATGGTAATGATAACTAAATATATGGACAATTTGCAATCACCATCATATTAAATGAATATTGTTGGAATATCAAAACCTATCTTACTAAAATTATGATTTCATTATGAAAATTCCCTGTTCAAAACTTTTGATTTTTGAGACCATATACAAATTCTAAATATACAATAACACAATTGATGAAAATAAAGTTGCGAGCAATTCTTTTTACTCACGAATAAGGTAGTCATAAAGACAGCCTTGTTGAACCGTTCTTTGTTGTTTATGCATTACCTGTTATCCAAGTAGTTCATACGGTGTCAACAACTCTGACCTAAACATGGGTATAGAGTACTACGAGTAATGCGCCTTTTCGGCGTAGCTGTTTTACACAGCTTTTCACCTTAAATGACTTTTACATAACGCCAGCAGACACGCATGAATATATTCGAATATTTCATAGGCTGATTCGAGATAAAACCTCTTAACTTTGGCTATAGCACTGTGTCTGTGCTCAGCGCAAAAGATGTATCACTATTCAGTGTAAGGAATTCCGGACTACTCTCTGTATGTTCAAACGACACATATTGTGGCCCAGTTACAATTACGCGTTAAAATCCATCTCGCAGAATTTCAGGGTCAGTACTCGCTCACTTAATCGTCCGGGGAATATTTAATTAACTATCGATAGACACAGGTCTGCTTTCAAGATGAGAACACAAACAAATAGCATAGTGTCACAATAAGAGGAAAATCATTGAGTTATCTAACCAAAAATGTTTGTTGTACTCGGTCAGCACGTCTGGAAATCGTTCCTAAACGCCTGGATAGGCTACCTTTATTAACAAGTTCGCTATTTTATATTTAATTTTGTATCAAAAAGCGTTTTGCTTAAATGTACCATTTACAATTCGCAATGAGATGTTTTTAAGACACTCGTCATGCGAAAACGAGTCTTATTTCATATGCGCCCATCATATGTATAGCCCACTCAGCCGGCGCATCTCTCAGTCTGATCAGGATACATAATGAGACCATAACACATGGGGTGATTTTATAGCGAACAGCATCGCCTCTGACCAGACTGCGCAAATGCACAGGTTTTGCTTAAGATACGCTGGCCGAAACTTATAAGACCCATTTTCGCATGACGCGGCTATGAAAGAGTGATTTAAATGTGTCGAAAGAAAACTGCGTGTGAATCAAATATTAAAATACGATATATTTCGATTTTGAAGAAATACACTCATAATAAGGCATGTGAGGACACATACGAATGTGCACTCCCATAGTATAATTTTTATCAACTTGCACTAATGTGTGGTACTCCCGTAGTACAATTGTTATCTACTTACTTCATGCGGTGAATATGCGACTTCCAAGTTAACAAACACAATAGTTAAACTTGTGTTTTTAATTTAATTATTTAAAAACGTTAATTGCAAACTTTATTTCAATGTCTAGCGATTATATAGCATTTTTCTTGTTGTCTATAGTTTACTTTTAGTAATTGGTGAACACATGTTCAACGTTTTATTAATTGAAAACTGTGAATGTAAACAAACTTAACCTTTTACTATTGCGTTGTTAGCATCCGTGAATACAAAAGATCGCCGCTATCTGTTGAGGACAAAAGAATGTTTCCCAGGCATATCCAATTTAACCCCGCTATAGCAGCATGTACTATGAACGAGGTTACACAACATCCCACTATACTTGTTTATCAGCATCTATTAATAGACTCAGACGGCAGATGCGGCGGTTATCGTTCTTAGCGTAGTTAAGAGCATACCGACTTTCAACGTGCAGTACTTGTACAGACATTTATTTTCTTTGCCATATATTATTTAACTATACCAAACCATACATATACATTTCACTATATTGTTAATACAATGGTTGGGGCGATATATATGTATAATCAAGAAATTTCAAGTAATTTATAAGTATTTTATTTTATATTATTGTTTGAATTGAAACATGAACAATGCCCTGTTCACTTTGAATATCTTGTGGGTTCACAGCGCATTATTTACGAAATCATAGTCTTTTTGAATCTTGATAATAAAATATGAATAATAATTCGAATCGTTATTTGCACAATTATTAAGTTAAGTAAGGAAAACTACCATGTAGGCAAAGATTAGCTGTTAACTTGATTTCAATTTCCATAAGTTTCGGAAACGTCTGTGGTCTCCACTCTTGTGAGATATTATTGATGTTTTTGTAGAAGGTTTCTAATAAGTTATCAGTCATTTTAATTTTTATCACTACAGGTCTTCTAACATGAATTTGGCAAATCCTGGTGCAACCTGAGCTTACTATGTTTACATCTAACTGACTGTTGGACTGTGTGTGAAGAGTAATATTGACAATTTACGATGTTTATATTGTGCTGCGATTGACATTTTAAAACAGAAACACTGTTTTATTGCAGACTTAATCGAGAATGTTTTATCAAAGAATTAGAAAGCACATGTTTAATGATTTTTGTGAACTTGTAGCACATAATGGCATATATGTGATTGAGTTTTTTTAATCGATCAATCAATCAATGGTTTTTAAATAAATAATTAAAAAATCTATTTAGTGAATAAATACATAAAAATGGTAAGTAAAACTTACATTTGGAAAATTCCGTTGTCGTATTCTTAAGCTTTTTTATAGTTTATTTTTTATTGTGAAATGCACTCGTTTCGTGATGTTGGTCGATTTATATCTATACGGTACATCCAAAACACACGTGGACAAAAGTGGAAACTTGATATGGTTTCAATACAGTGAGATATTGAATAAGTAGGCAGACAACCTGTACGGTTTATAATAAGAATACTATTACCTCATTCTATTTCCGGAATTAAATGAGAAGTTCATTGAGCGTAATCGTCATTCGTCAGTCAGCTGTTTTAACTCATACAGTCCAGACCATTTGGTTTATATCTGAGAACAATAGACCGTGACGAGTATTTGTCTTTAATTTAGAGACTTTGTGTAAAATATTCATCGGATATTTGTCTCCAAATAAAAAACTGTGCGTTAGCCGAGCTGTATAATATGGTTATGGTCTATAATATACATAATACAATAATAATAACGGACGAGCATACCAAATGTGTTATGTGGATGAAACATATGAACCATCTTTCTTACTCCTAGTATGTTTGACAATTTTCTTAAGATACATCGATTAATTTATATTTTTTTCTAAGATGAACCTTAAATTGTGGTCTTCTTATAAAGATGCAAACTATCAGCAAATCGTGCGTGTCAATACACTACTACTACTACTACTACTACAACTACTTCTACTACTACTACAACTACTACTACTACTACTACTACTACTACTACTACTACTACTTCTACTACTACTACTACTACTACTTTTACTACTTCTACGACTACTTCTACTACTATTGCTGCTAAATCAGTTCAAAATGAATGTTGTGCAACCCTGAAGATTTACTGATACACATTATTATTACAATTACAATTACAGTCTAACCTGTCAATAAAGACCACTCAAGGGATTTGGTCGTTGTGGTCTTTGGTCACAGGTGGTCTTTATTCGCAGGGTCGATTAAAAGGAATTGAAAGAATTGGGAGGAAATCGCTGTTGTGTTTATGGACGGTCTTTATTAAAAGGTGGTCTCTGGGACAGGTTTGACTGTACTATTATTACACGCGATACTACCTGACTAATACAGATTATTATGTTTTATCCCCGTATAAATATTCTTTGCTGTCTATCAGTCTTGAGAGGCTTTCATCAGCTGGGCTATTGTATGTTATTACTAAAGGTCATTGTTTAATGAACGGTGGATGTTTCATGGCAATCAACAGCCGTATTCTGCTCTATGTCGTCACACTGATTGCATACAGCGTGTTATTGGGATTCGCCTACCCACTGGGAAGCTTGTACACGGATCTGATAGACAGATTCGAGCAAAGCCGGATTGTGACCAGAAGCACTCAGGCGCCATAGTAACAGGTAGTGTGCTTTATTTTAACTCTCCATTTTATGTAGATAAGCATACACCGTTTTTGTCAAATGTAAAGATAATTTCTTTTTTTACGAAATGTGTTTCAGTATTCCATTTTCATAAACAAGACTATTATCACATTACGAGATGTATACATGTATTCCCAAACACCATAACATATCAGAAAACAATATGTTCTTATTCAGAACATAACGTATTGAAAAATACTGTTGAATTAGCCATACCAGATCCTTTGAATGTTATCTTTTTCAGGGTTTGGCATGTGCCTGTTAAACGTGACCAGTATAACGTTGATTGGAATAATGTTTGAGGGACGGCAACGCAATATTTGTTTCAGTTTTCTTAACGTTGCACAGGGGACAACAGGAAGTATTTACCAGTATTTCTTACCATGGCTTTTCTCCTGTTTTGGATATGGGTACCTTTCTTATTTTGGGAGGCATATTTTCCCATGTTTGGCTGTTACCCATTTTGATTCGATGCACAACAGAGCTGAACTCGTTGAAAGATGGTATCGAATCCTCTGTCCGTCGATACAAAAGAAATACAAAACTTCTTAAAATGGGAATAATAAGGACAGCAACCATACAATCGCCTTCGACTTGACTCATATTATGGAAGAAAAACATGAAGCAATTGATGACGATTAAGTACCAGAGAATAATTATGATATCTGGCTCGTTGCCATCTCACAAGACAACAAAGAAAGGCAAACAATGTATTGACAGTCACTAAGTGGCTGATTGGAAATGAGTTTTGTGCGTTCAAAAAGTTTTTAATGTGACAGGGTTTGGGATTCTCATGGCTATAATCAGCTTTTATTTTAGTTTACAGTTAGACATTGCCAACTGGAAAGGATTCTCTAAAGACGATGGCCTTAATTCGTTTGTGATCCTAAACTGCGTGAACATTTTCGCCGGCTTTGTTCCTGGACTAATAAAATTAATCCCAAGGTGCAATACATAATTTTTGTTCGTAGCAGTATCAATTATAAGCTTGTCGGCCCATGTTCTGGTTATATTTACTTCTACACGGATTCTGTACTTTGTAGCCAATGGTTTAGTTGGTTTTGGCGTCTTAACAACGGCGAAAATCACCTTGAAAATCAGTCCCATGGATTTTGTGTCAGTCTCGGCCGGATTTCTGGTTACCATGACTAGGACTACTTACTTTGAGCCTAGACCCAATACTTTATATGTAAAGCCCCGGTCTCGCCGTGTGTCTTGTTTCAAATTTGCTTGCTATTTCAATCTTAGAAGTAGGGTCCAAAACGATTGCGTCTATAGAGGACCTGACATGAGTTGTCATATCATACCATATTTTATTAACGAGTTCAGGAATTTTGTTGCTAAGCGAGCCTGTGGCGAGCTTACTAACAAATTTCCTGGACGAGTTTAATAAAATATGGTATGATATGACAACGAGTGTCAGATCTTTTGTATCACATGCTTTTAAACTAAATAAAATACATCCTAATTGATCAAACAAATGCTGATAGATCTAAAAGTTGTTTACTATTGTGACGTCATTTCATGTTGACGACGTCATTTCGACAAAAAAATGCCATGCGATTGGTTAGTTATTGATTATGTAGCCATTGAAGACGCTTAAATTTTGTGTATAACACATGTGTAATATAAAACAATACGTAATGTCTGTATTACATTGAAAACAAGGTAGAGCATGTGATAAAAGATAAATACTTTAAACTACAAGTTGGTACTTTTTGGGTGCAACCATTTGCATTTCGAATGCACAATATTTTATATGCCAGTATCAGAATACTGCTATTCGCAAGTGCACATATCGATCGGAACGTCTGTTTATTACTTATTTTAAAGTTTCCAAACGTAAGCCCATAAATGCTTACTTGGCGGGTTAAGTTTAAAGCAATAAACGCTGTTGGTGTAATCGGATTACAACTATAAAATCGTTGGCATTGTAATGTTAAGAATAAGTTGCATACATATATCTCAAAAACTGTAACTGTGAAACGTAAATTACATGTTAAGTTGTAGGTGTATCCGATTTCTGTAAATGCTCGTATAACTGTCATAACATGTTTTCCTTGTCCGCAACGTCGAATGTTGTACTCGTATAAACAAGTAATACTTAACGTCAGCATGCTATTATTTTTCTGCAGGAAGTATTCGAGACTTAACTGGTAGCTACGGACCTGTATTGTACACCGCTGTTGGTCTGCACGCGATTGTGACGTCATTATTCGTATTTGCGTTTTGCTGCCGAAAGAAGACTGCACACAACAATGGGCTGATTATTAAAATCAAAAAAGAACATTCTGCTTCACGCACCACTGATGAATCTGACTAGGGGTTCCAAAGCATAACATACTTATAGCTGCTATGTAACTTAATGTTTATGGTTTTATCATCATATTATATTATTTCATAGATTGGTCGATATCGAAAAGACAGATGTTTCAGGCTTGCAAAATTGAGCAATTCGCTTTGGCGTTATAATATACTTCATGTGTTTGGAAACGATGATTTGACTGTGCGTGTAAACCTAGTTCGCATTAAGTCCTGTAAACATGTAGGGTTTTTTATAGCGCAGAATTATGAATGCCGTCAATGTATTTCATACCCGTATTATAAAACAGCTTAACACATCTTAAATTAAAATTGAGGTTTGATAAGCCGGAAGATGTATCAGTAATTTCATAAGATAAAGAATAATCATGCATGATTGATTTTTTTAGTATTAATCAACTCACTTAGTCGAAATGTCGGCACATTGTGAAGTTATATCATTTTATGAAAACTGATGGTTGTTTCCAATATGTGTGCATATTATTGCGTATGAAATAAACATTTTTAACAAACGTGGGTTTAGTTCTTAAGAAACACGATCCATTTCTCCAAATGCCGTGAATTTATAATAAATAAAAAACAAATCATACAAGTAATAAAGCTGCTCATTAACAACTGGTGTAAACATGTGAAAAACGAATAGCTTAAATACAAATAAATCTCTTCATACATTGTGTTATGAAAATCTCATGTGTGTTTGTCATATAAATTATATGAAAGAAGGATTCAGAATTAATTTCAGGAACCAGATGTATTTTTTAAGAAATAATTTACCACACATTTATAGAATTAGTGAGCACTTATTGTATTTTTATTGTTATTGCTATACATTTGTTCTAAAACACCCCGCTGCTTTTTAATCGTAGCCAACCGTTAAAGCATGACCACACAAAAAGAATGTTGACACACGGCAATCCATGCTTATTCCTAGTAAATCGATGCCAACCGTGAACTCATGACCATAATGTGTAACTATAAGGGATGCATGCGTTCCAATAATTTGAGCTCGAAACATTATTTTGCCTAAGTAACAATTGTACGAGTTTAATTTAATCTTCTTTCAGCTTATATACATTTAAATAGCCGATGTTACAAACTGATAATGTTTTCTTTCATATTGCAATTAGAATTACCTAAGAAGAGTTTAAAGCCGAATGGTACACATGGTCTTTAAATTGACATAACCTGTCAGATGTGCCGTTTCAACATAACCAATACATACCCTACCAAAAGTAAATATACAATAAATGCATATACATATAGGTAGTGATTATCTTTAAATAAATTTTTTGATGATGATTTCGAATATAAATAGAAGATTAAGTTATTTGCATATTTTTTAAGCAGAAAAACATTCATAAAAAAGTTTGTAAAAAACATATATCGAAAGGTATTATATCGATTAAAATGAAACTTCATACTATATACTTTCACTTGATAAACGTCTTTGATAAGGAGTGCAGAGTAAAAGTACCATAACTCTTTTTTCAATATTCTGAGAGTTGTTCCCCTTTGTTAATTATGTGTGCACTTCCATTACAGTTGAAGGTTTTTAGATGAAACTTCATGGATATTAAGAGAACATTGTGTTTAAGTGCATAATGCAAGAAATATAACTCTCCGCCTATCACTCTTTCTTGTTTTTTGAGTTATTGCTCTTTAGTATTAACGTCGTGCATAGCCCAAATTAGATTTTGCAACTAAAGTGTGTCATTCATACTCACAACTACCACTTACTCGGAGTGTGGATAACCATAACTCGTTTTGTGCTTTTAATTGAGTTAACTTAGGTATTGCATGTGTTCAATTTTATTTTGAAAAGCACGATAATTTGTATAAAAACTATTAACATTAAACATCATATAACAAAAGATGGAATTAAGATTTCAGTTTATAAATAAAGTAAGTACAACTTGCGCGTCACCCACAATTGGGAAGGTCACGATCACACGTTTTGGTCCGAACATAACGATGGCATTCGAAACAAAACAAGTTCACACAATTAAAATACGTTAATGGTTGTTTTCTTTAATACCGTATAACCATTGATCGGTATTACAAATGTTTTCTATGTTCGTTTCTAGCGTTCTTAGTCCATGACTTTAAAAGGTCTTTTCCACAGATTTCATATTAAAACAAATGCCATAAAATATATTTACTAAAGCCATTTAATGTTTTAAACAGTGTAATAATTATATGTAATATAATCCATAAACGAACAAATATATTTGGTTTTATTAAACATTTGTTTACAGGCATATTTAACTGAAATGTCTGCATTTGTTTTCAGTGTAGTGAATTATTCCCTTCCAACTAGTTTTATATTTAGACCACTGGATTCCTGCTACGCTGTTAACAATCAGACTTGCTCAATATGAGCTACTAGCAGTATATTCTTTACAGCCTCCTCATCTCCAGCAGTTGAAACACAGTTCGTTCGCGTGTCGTATCAGTTAATTTGTTTTGTATATTTTTCTTTCAACACCTTCATTTAAATGTACTACTACATAATTTATATTTTGATGACCGAACGTGCTATCTCGGCGACAAAAATACACTTACATTAAAGTCATAATGTTAACATGACTCTTACAGGAACTCAACAATTTAGTTTCCGGACCAACATTAATGAGCTATTATATGGAGAACATGCCATGGTTATTTAACTTTATGATTATGATAACGTTTTGGAAATGTTTGAAAATGTACATTAGTTTGTGTATATAATCTTTTAAAAAGTAGTTTATAAAGTTATCAGTAGATTTTTGTGAATAATCGAATTTTATTTCCAAAGTGGTTATAGATCAAATGATAGGACATTCAGTGACACTTTGTTTAGTTTTGTAAACTTTTGTTGCACCGAATGCCCTCGAAGTAATGTTCAGACCAAAAAGTGTTTTATAAACTTTCAAACTTTTGGATAATAGGCACGTTTGACTTATTTATTGAGAAACTGAAATCGTAATGCCATCGTTTGATATCTGATGTTTAACTTAAACAATGTTGATACAAATGTGCTTTTCAAAAAAAAACAACAGAAAAAAGCAATAACTTATTTAACTAAACTTAAATAGAATAAAACGTTATGGTTCTCCCCTCTTTGAGTTAGTGTTACTTGTGAGTTGTGTAAGGCACACTAAGATTGGAAAATTTAGTTGGGCTATGCGCACTGTAAATACCGAGGGTAATATCTCCAAAAAACCTAAAGAGAGAGAGAGATGGTTATATTTCTTGCATTCTGCACTTATACACAATGTTCTCTTTATATCCATGGCGTTTAATCGTAAAATGTTCAACTGTAAAAGAAGTGCACACACAATTAACAAAGGGGAATAACTCGCTGAATATTGAAAAAAAAGTTATGGTACTTACTCTGCACTTCTTCTCAAAGCCATTTATCAATATTATGAGTCTGTTTTCTGAATACAAGGTATTAAAAAAAATATGCGTAGGAAATAAACATGTATTGTTTTCGCTTTCTTGGCCCCATTTACGTACCACTTAAACGAGTTTTTCCAGACCCGGAAAGCGTATCGCGACCGACATTCCTTAATAAACTTGTGTGGTATTACGGTATCTCTTAATTGTTGCGGCAATCTGTTTTCATGCCGCCCGACATGACATCAATATCAGCCAATAAACTCTGATACTCGTAAAAGATCCTACCATTCGCGGCTCGTATGGTTCACGCATAATCGGTCAGTACTTGATTGCCACAGTTAATCGATTACATAACATGGTAGGAACAATATCTTGCAAAACGGTTACGTGAGAGCATGGAGCGACACATCCTATTACCCGGTTCGTATTAAGACAATATACTTGGCACGGTAAAAACACAACGTGATGGCTTGCTCGCAGTATCTTACTGCGTTTTAATAATTCATTTCAATCCAGACTGCTAAGCAAGCCATGTTCGTTATAATAACTTTGTTTCATTACAAAGCATCTCGAAATGCTTTATTAGTAATATATCAGGTTTTCATGTGAGATTTATTGTGATTAAACTATCGCGCTTTATGAAGATAAAAATACAATAGTCCTGGCAACATATGATTCCATACCGTGGAATCTGTTACTCTTAAAATATGCTCAGATTTTAATCTAAAAATGTATATCAACATCATAACTTCAAGTTAAGTCCCTGTTTCAAAAAACGTTTAGCTCAAGAAGGTAAACACCATATATGAACAGCTGAGTGACGATAACCAACACCCTTTTACATAATAAATTCGACAATAATATTATATATTTAAATGATATATTATATATTTATAAGCAAATATCAATGTTTAATGCAATACAAGCGTCCTATATGTTAATATAATTACAACAATATATTTTCATGAAAGGCAATTTGACACATTTAAGTGAATTTAACAAAAAGTGCATTAACAAAATCGAACAGGTGTTATAAAGAATGCAATTATACAGTTCATATTAACATCGGCTTACATATAAACCACTTTTTCCTCGCGTTTCTCATTCAAAATGACTCACAAAGTGAACGCTCGAGCTGAACAACCGGGTCCCCAATAGTTCTATCTCAAATCAAAGCACAGAAAGATCATTGAGTGAGTATATACAAATCTGCTATACAAATACAAGCCTCCTGATGTGAATTGTAGAAACAGGTTAACCCAAAACCAGGTGACAGCTCTTGGAAATGACCTCCGTTTTTGAGAATACGTCAAACCCACAATTGTACATTCAATTTCCGGTAACTTGTTTGGCCATTCAATTTCAGTATGCTGCTATAGAACGCATGACACACATTCTTTTTTATAATAAAGTTTTGAATACATATTAAACATTATTAATTTACAATTAATTACCCAATAAAATTAATTAATACTATTGAACGAGGCTATTAACGAGTTCAATTTAAAACCGTACATCGTGCATGAAAGTGTAATCAGGGCTATGCAAATATAGATAGCTCTTTTGTAAGTATATCACTGTTATTTTATTAACACTTGTTATCACAAAAGATTGTTGCTTACAACATTATGTCTGAAGCTGTGGTCATACATATTCCAAAATACTTAAACCACGCGGATCTTATCGACATGCGACTAGAACATTACTGCTATTCCGATGCATTTTTGCAATGTCATGAAAGAGAAATGTCCACAAGTAATTCCATATCTTGGATATCATTCATAACAGCATGCGCTAGAAACATATTCACAATTTTGTTCCAAAACGCCTTGCTCATGTTTATTCGCATTTCGGTTCAAATAACCACTGTCATTACCGATATAATCTTCCCGATTTAGAAGCTTTAATATACAAGCGAAATTTATAGGTTTAACTTTTTATGTAAAAAATTTCGTAAGTAAATTTAAAAGTTCAAGTATCTAAGCAGCAAGACCCATGAATTTTCATGGCCTCACAGCAGCGCTACATTTTGTTTCTTAGGTTTCATACTTGTTGTCCAGTACACCCCTCGTTCACTGTGAAATACATACATATGAAGAAGCAGACATAATTGCAAAGCTGTCAGCAGAAGAAAACCAATAGCAGAACAGAGTAAGTATTGAAAAAATGAACACCTGTTCACATGTAAACAGCCAACAGACAGCTACCATCAACTATATAGAATAAAACAGGTAATCATCTTCCTGCGTACAGGACACAACAATTTAAACCACCACATGTACAAGAGATTCCAACTCTTTCCGTCTCCATGGTTCCGCTTTGTATACGCCGACCAAACAATTGAACACTTCCCATAGGAATGCAGAGAACACCTACCCCTGAAGGTGTATGTATGACCGGCACCTTTGAACCTGCAGGCGAACTGTATGGACATGTGAAGGCTCTACAGAACACAAGCCCATTGTTCCTTGCCTCTGGACTGCAAGTATATCGGCGTTTTCGAAAAGGAGATGAATATATAATGACAATTTAGAAGTTTTTTTTATATAAGTAGAAATGGACGATTTGAACTGTGAACCGTTATTACTGAGACACTCCTAGTGACAGTTGCACGTAACAGTCGCATACTTTATCCACGAGGCCCAATGCGCCTTTAATTATCCTGGGTCATCTGATTGTTCATGCAAATAAGTATTTTGATGCATGCGAAATTTACTTTACTATAAACAATAATATTAACATAGTGTATACAATGTTCATTAATTGTATAATTTATATTTAATATGCTTGATGGTACTAATCGCACTATCGAATATTGTTTGATCTAGATGAAGGATTTAAACAAAACGCAACGAAATAACATGACACTACTTAACATTTTAGTAAATTAAACTGATAATAGTGGTTAGAATCCTCTTCAAAAAGTATCTCAAATACTTTATATTGGTTTTGTCTGATAATGCGTAGTTTCGTTACATTGTATATCGATTAGTACTAGAAATAAGACCTTAGTCATCACTGATGGGGAGTTCGTGCAGTACTGTTATTACATCGAAAACTACCAACAGAGCATACCAAGGAGTAGACGACCGATCCGTCTTAACCCAAACACAACGGGCGATAATTCGAAACACGTGGCGCATGGTCAATGCCCACATGGCAAACGTTGGTGTAAACACTTACCTCAGGTCAGTTGATACTATTTTTTGTTATTATTTGTTTACTCGTAATATTGTATTAATAAAAGGCGCTGGTAAACCTGGTTTGCCCTTCAGTGTTTAACCAAGGTGTGTCTAAAAACTTAATTCGTTTTATGTATTATAGCTTTTTTATTCTTGTTAAATGTTCAGTTGTCGTAAATTATAAGAATCGTTTTCTGGTGGTTCAACTGAACACTCACAGTGAGTTTGTTTATGATAACTATTTGTCTTAAGCGATCATATATTTTTGTAATTTCGTGAAAATTTGAATAAGGTAAGTTTTAATTATTTGCTTGATTACTTGCCTCGCTTTCTTGTACGTTCTTTCATTTGTTCGCCCGTCCGACCGTCTTATATAATTGCTTGCTTTATTGCTTGCTTCCTTACTTACCTTTTTATTTATTACGACTTATGTTTTAAACACTGTCGTAATATAATTGGTAACTGTCATACTATCTTATGATAATTAAGCATTTAAATTTTATCTAATTGATGCATTTTAGTCCATGATTTAAAGTTCAGATATGCAAATAATATGCCTCGATGGCATCATTCATAATTGTTTAATGCGCATATGAACTTGCAATGACCATTATGAATGAGTGCTTTAAATCACCAATAGCATGTTGCTCTTTCTGATTGTTAATTAACTTCGCATTTGACCTTTCTTAACCTATTATATGCATGGAATCTCGATAATTCGAAACCATACCTGGTTGGCGCTTGTCGTTCCTCTGATGAAAAAACCACAAAACACATACGTCCCAGTATTGCATGAACACATGTTTAAACCCACAACGACTATGATTGAAACATGATATTCCAAAAAGGTCGTCCGCACGAACGTCGGAATGCACGTCTGCCTTCAAATATAAGTGCTTGACAATGTCGAGAGTAATCGAGATGCATAATCGTCAAAACGGCTAAACTGCGAATCGAGTTGGCATATTATGAAGTGGCTAATGTGTTCGATTTATATATTGCACAAAAATGCGGAGATATACATCCGTAACCATGATAAATTACCTTGTAGAATAATTCCCATTAGGGATTATGTTTCAAGTGAAGATATTGTCACTATAAGAGTATGAAACAGTGCAATATATTTGAAATATGACCGTTTTCTTAGTTAATTTTTATACTGAAATCCAGATAAATTTTGTCTTAAGGATGTACCTAAATTGCAAGACGTAAACCTTTTTGCAACACATGGCAATGTATTATTCAATATGTATTTCATTTCGCACTCTCAGTCGAAGTAGTTCATAATGTAAATTGTTTTGTAGTTACTTTGATCTCCTTGGTGTTGCTTCGTGTCGGTAGTGGAACGGTCATATCTGTATGTAGACTGGCGTTTAATTTAGATTTTAATTATATTTTTTGAGCTCGTCATCTAGTTTGAAGTCCGCTTAAAATTGCATGGCAATATGATGCTCGGAAGAAATTGCACGTGTTACAAATACTACGACCCAGTATATTTTCAAGAATGTCAACAGCAAGCCTTCATAAGTCACGGCAATTGATCTTCTTTGTTTGGATTCTGCCATCAGAATGATCTACTTCTTAATATAACGTGCTTTACGCAGTATTTGGTTGAACAAATGTGACTCGCCTGCCATTCAGATTTGTATACTTTGTATGGGAATAAAACACTCAAACAACACCTTTATTTGTTTTCAAGAACCAATAGCATCGTTATTTGTGGCAGAAATTGAAATTATAAAAACGTGCTTACGTGTAAGAGTTAATGTCTCTGCCATTTTATATTCCCCGGAAAGCAATGGTTCGGATCTATTGTCAATTCGTTCCGAAAATGCGCGCATAATACGTTTTTGCGGGCTGTTCAAATTGAATACGATTGTGCACAAATAACCACAACAATTAGCACGACAAAACTGTTTTCTTTGAACAAGCATTTGCATAGCTTGTGCGAGTTGAATAACGGTAATGGTGAAAAAAAGCAACACTAAAGGACGATATAGTTGCGCAGGCATTTTTTCCGTTTCTCTCTCAAATTGACATTAACTTAGTAAAGAACACATGTATATCAATAAAGGTCAATTTACCAAATATAGTTGTTCTGACTTAATATAATGTGTGTGGCTTCGAAATACGATGTTGTGACAAATAAAAATATATACATATTTTTTTTATTAACCGTTATGTTTCATGTTCTGTAATTATTGTGTTCAATTTATGCTTTTACAAGTAAATCACGCACTACCAATATACATGTGGATCGCCGTCACCGACAGTTTTCTCGGTTAGTATAAACTTTTGTGGTATTTTCTTAGTGCCCGTGTTTAGTCTTTTGATTGACCTTATGTATGATATGGCAGTCAAGATTATTTATGCTTGCATAATAAAAACAATCTGGTTTTGGCATGTTTCTGACAAGTTCGTTTTTTGTCACAAATGAAAGAAACTTAACGTTCATTCTGATAAAAGTGTTAACAACAACTAATAGACCAAATATACGAAGTTGTGTGTAGGCATGTTTATAGACATGTTTCCCTTATCGGAGATTGTTGATATAGTTATTGGCAGATGAACATATTCAGAAAATAGTTAAGCTTTCAGAAATTAGACAATCTGATGACATGTTCGTTACTGAGTTTCAATTGACGAGCTTTCACATTATAAACATACCAAATCTTAAAATATCTGATTAAATCTGTATTTTGAAGTGTACACGTTTCCGTATATCAAATTAATGTAAAGTGTGTTTTTCCAAATGGTGAAATAACAAATGTAAACATTTTTTTTTTTTTTTAAGAAAATGCTCGTCAGCTATATCAGTATTAATTATAAATCTTACACAGTTCACTTGTTTTTTTATATATGCGAATCATCTGGAGATATCGTAAATAGTATAGTTTTATTTGTATGTTAGTACAATTTAATGAAGTTGACTGAGTAAGTTTAAATATTATAATGCAATTAAACACGAATTTAGTTTTGAAACCAACTTGAACTGTACAGAGTACAGATGATAAGGCATTCCGCGTTCGAAAGGGCTAACTGATTAAGAGTTTTAAAATACTATATATCACTATTTTTCATATGTACAGCGGTATTATAATGCATGATACCATTTCAATATATGTCAGTTAATATTGTGCATTACTGAATATAACGAATGGTAGTATATTTTTGTATATCAAATGTCATGTATCATTTTTTAAAGAGATAATATATAATTATTCTTGCAAACCATCATGAATATAAGGGAACGGTACTATATGTTATAGTTATTGCTCAGGGAGAGACGTTAAGCGTGGCTGCCGTGATAGTTGCTTACGAGAGGAACTCTGTGTGACATACATTATTGCTGTATGATTGTAGTTGATGGTTTTTATGCAATGCATGTGTTTACATTGTATGGACGACGTGTGCGCACATCATGTAAAAAAATGAAATTCCAAAAACTCTATCAAGAGGTCAGATCTGCACTGTCATAGCAACATTGGCTTCATTTAAAGAAGATAAAACACGTACAAGACAATAATCGTACAGTTCTCTCAACAGCAAATGTTGTTTTTCCGTGCGCGTGTCGTATCTTGAAAACATTGACATACAATTCACGCTCATTGTTATTTATGGTCGATATCAAATTAAAGAGATACCTTATAAAATTTTCTCAGTATATGCATAAGGCAATTCGTAAAAGTCGTCATTAATTAGACGTTCAATCTGATTACGAGAGGGGAAACGAAAATAATTAGCTTTATTATGATGTATTTTATATATGCCAAATTGCAATCTGTAATAATGATTCGAACTCAAACACAGTATGAATCAACTTATTAAAGCCACACAACTTATTTGGCATAGTAAATTTAAGTATAAATAAGAAACATATTTAATCTATGCCATATATATCTGGTGGTTACAAGGTAGAAATCCGTCCTATTTACGCTTTAAAACTTAAAAATAATCGCGTTTGTCGAAATGGACGTATACGTATAGAAATCCTACTTTCGGTTTTAAGGGGCACCGTTTGAAAAATAATAAATTTCTTGCTAACAAGGCTATAGATTTAATGACAATTTTGCACAAGTTCAAATTGCATCTATATGTATTGATTAACATGTACTTCATTTCAAGGTCAGAGGCTTCAAGTAATGCTCTTTAAAACACATCGATAATTAAAAAAAACAGGTTAACTTAAAATAACACAACCACTATATTTTGTATTCAGACTCTAAAGGAATATGCACATCACTAGTTATGTCTCCTGAAATAGAGGACACAGGTTTACTCGCAACCAGGTGACAGCCCTTGGAAATGACATTTGTTTAAGAGAATACGAAAAACACACACATTGAAATTCAATTTCGCTGTTTTTTTTTGTTCGCCATTCAATTTCTGTATGCGGCTATTGAACGCAAGAAACACTTCTTTTTTTTGTAATCACATTTTGAATAAATATTAAACGTTATTTATTTACAATAAATTATAAAATAAAATGAATAATACTATTGAACAGGACTATTAACTAGTTCAATTTGAAACAGTAAATCGTGTATGAAAGTGTCAACAGTGATATGCAAATATAGATAGCTACATTTTAAGTATATTACCGTTAACACATGTTTTCACAATAGATGATTGCTAACATACTTCTGTCTGAAGCTGGGGTCATTCACATTCCAAAATACTTAAACCACGCGGATCTTATCAACATGCGATAAGAACAATACTTCTATTCCGATGCATTTTCGCAACGTCACGGAAGAAAAATGTATACAAGTAAATCCATATCTTGGATATCATTCAGAACAGCATGCGCTAGAAACATACTCACACTGTTGTTCCGAAACGCTAGTGGACCCCCATAACACTGTGGAATACACGCACATGATGAAGCAGACATGATGGCAAAGCTGGCTGCAGAATAACAACAATAGGAGAACATAGTAAGTCTTGAAGAAATGAACACATGTTCAAATGTAAACAGCCAAAAAGACAGGTACCATCAACTATCTAGAATATAACAGGTTATAATGTTCGTGCGTATAGGGCACACCAATCCAAACCACCACTTGTAGAAGAGATTCCACCTCTTTCCGTCTTCAATGTACCGCTATGTATAAGCCGACAAAACGGCTGCACACTTCCCCTAGGAATAACAGCCCTTACATTTGATGTATGCCCGGAACCTCTGAGTCTGCAGGAGAACAGTACGGATAAGTGGAGGCTCTACAGAACATCATCCATTTTATCCTTGCCTCAAGACTACAAGTTTGGTTGCGTTTGAGACAAAAAGAGGTCTATTTTATGAACATTTAGAAGTTTAATTATCTTCTTACAATTCATTGAAATTGTTATGCACTTAGAACCCGAGAACCATGTGTAAACGATTTGCACGGCACACCCTTATTACTGAGACACTCCTAGTGTCAGGTTCACGTAACAGTCTCATACTCTAAGCACGAGGCCCAACGCACCTTTAGTTAGCCTGTGTCATCTGATTGTTCCTGCAAACATGTAATCTGATGCATGTCAAATGTATTTTGCTACAAACAACAATATAAACATAGTGTTTTCAATTTTCATTTATTGTATTAATAATATTTAATTTGCTTGATGGTAATTGTCACACTATCTGTACCGCAACCAATCCAAGACTTATTGTTGTACATGACCAGAACATCAACTCCGACAATTACTTGGATCTGAAACAAACTTATAGCTAAAACCATCTTTTTCGACGAGTGTGAATCTGATTTTAGTATCGATGTTAACGACGAAGGCGGGAGAAATGTGTCGGTTATCAGGAAGATCTCTTGATGAAGTGCCTAATTGACAATTAGTTTCTATGACAATTTAATCGTCTCACGGTCATTGACATAATAGGATACTATACAGTTCAAAGGAAAACTATATGCTACATTTAACGCGGTCTGTACTAAAATTTATTAACGACAATGTTGCATGAAACGTGCATTCATTCTTCTTCTTTCAGGGAGGAAAGATCGACCGTTCTTCAGCATCATAACAAATTCGATTGGAAACTTACGAAGTATTGCTATACCTGTAAGGTACAACGAAAATATGATGTGCTATTTCTGTTTAATAAGTGTTATCGTCAGGGTACGAACCTGTGGCTTAACATCAGAATATTTCGCTACAACAAATACTTAACCACCACCCGTTGGGATCACGTGCATTTACTTGGAAAATCACATACACAAAACGAAAACTACAATGTATATGTGCTATAAACGATTAAATGCGTTGTTTTTTGCTGCGTGCAATCTTAGTGCATTTAGTAACTGGGTGAATCGATAGCTTAACGAACAAAATAACAAATTGTAAGGATTCATACGTGAAGCTTGGTTTGCAATTGCACATCTTATAACTCAAAATGGATTTAAATAATAACCACATCTGCAACGTAAATGGATAACTGATTGTCTAAAACAAGTACTAGGGCATGCTTATCAGAGTATCAGCGCACTAGTTTTAAAGAACTTGTTTCTTAAAGACATTTCAAGCCACCCATGTGCTAATTGTGATTAGTTATACAGTAAGAGTGCTAAGAATGTTAACGCGCTTTTAGTTTTTCATAACTTTACTTTGGGTTTAATTTGAATAATTAATGACATGAATGACACGAAGAAGTGCCTTTAAAATACGAATGTGTGTAACGTAGAAATTTTACTTGAAATACTGTTTTTATCCTTATGATTTAATTCAACAGAATAATAACGAAATAAAATGATTATTTCACATGGTTTCCTGATTATTACGAAACATAATTCCAAAGTCATCATCAATGGGGTGTTCGTTCAGCACTGTGATGACATTGAAAACTACAAAGCGACCATACCATGGAGTAGACGACCGACCCGTCTTTAACCAAACACAACGGGCGATAATTCAAAACACGTGGCGCATGGTCAAAGTCCACATGGCAAATGTTGGTGTAAACACTTACCTCAGGTCAGTTGATCTTATTTTTGTCATTATTTTGTACTCTGGCTTAACCTTCTTTGTTTATGTATTAAAATTGTATTTTGTTATACTTGGTTAATGTTCAGTTGTCGCAAGTTAAAGACAATGTTATACGAATCGGTTCATGTTGGTAGCTTGCAGTGTTTGGAGGTAAAAATGAATATAATTGAAAAACGAATGGAGAACTTTGAAAAGGACATTAAAAGGCTGTGGGTGGTGCATGAAGACAGGTCCAAGAAGGTGGAAGAGCGGGTATCACGCGTGGAAGACAAGGTAGATGGGGCAGATATCCATGCTGCGGAGTTAGCAGAGAGGGTACATGAACTGGAGAAGGAGCGTGATTCCCTGCGGGATAACGTAAGCTACCTACAATCGCAATCTATGCGAAACAACCTGGTATTTACGTCCGTGCCGGAGGACAATGGAAACGGTAACGAGACGCCGGAAACAACAGAAGCGAAGCGGAGAAATAGCAACATCTATCAAGTTTGAAAGAGTGCATCGTTCCCCAGGGATGCCGATACATGGCAAAGTAAGAAACATTGTCGCCAAGTTTACTTTCTTCAAAGACCGGGAAATGGTTCGGAAAAGGTGGAAGGAACTTGACGGTACAGCGTACCGCGTCTTTGAACAATTTCCCCCTGAAGTAATGTCAAAACGGCGTCAGTTGGTGGTGGAAATGAAGGAGGCGAGGCGGCTAGGTAAACGGGCGTACATGTACCTAGCCTACGATACGCTTTACGTAGAAGGCACCCCTGTACGCGCGTAGGATCACGGCGGTGGTGAAGTGTCAATCCTGTCGTGGAACGTCAACGGTCTAACTGATAGTAAAATCATCTTCTAATTTTGTAAATATTTTGAGTTCTTATGATGTATGTTTTTTGTTTGAATTCTGGACGAGTAGTTTGAGTAATATCGATTTGAGTGGATATGTGTCTTTTAACTTTTTTAGAAAATTCCAACATCGAAAAGCTCGAAGAAATAGTGGTGGTATTGTTGTCTATATTAGAGAAGAATTAGCTGATGGCATTAAAATTGTAAACAATCATAATGATACAATAATTTGGTTAAAATTTGATTGCACATTTTTAAATATCCCAGATAATTTTTATATTTGTGCCACTTATATATGGGGACATGATTCTCCAGTGTATAATACATTTAATGTAGATCTCTTTGAAATGTTAGAAAATGATATAACTTATTTTTCTGAATTTGGTAAAATATTTGTTACTGGCGACCTAAATAGCAGAGTTAGCAATAAGTGTGATTATATTATACACGATAGAATTAATACTGAATATGATGACGCTGATTACTGTCCAGATAACACCTCTGTGAGGGCCTCAGTCAATTGTACATTTAATAGCCACGGTGTAAAATTATTAGACCTATGCAAATCCACATGTTTACGCATTGTTAATGGCAGAGTTGGAAATAGCTGTAAACATACTTTTTATTCTAATAACGGTTCTTCCGTAATTGATTATTTGCTAGCAAACGAATACAGCTTTTCAAGTATATCTGATTTTATCGTGCATGATTTTAACGAATTTAGCGATCACGCCCCGTTACATTTTTCACTATTATGTAATAATGTCCCGTCCGATTACCAGTCATTCACCGATGTCAAGTATAAATGGGACGATACATTACGTGAGCAATTTCGCTCACAAATTATTTCTATGTTTCCTGTATTTAATACAATTGTACAACATGTAGATTATTCATGCAGAACGTCAATTAATAATGTGTTGAATAGACTTACTGAAACCATTTGCAGTATTGCTGATCCGTTATTTTCCAAAACATGTGTTTATAAAACAAATCCTAGTTTCAATGTAGATAATTGTATAAAGAATGCAGAATGGTTTGACAACGAGTGCAATACTGCACGAAATTTATATCACGAAGCTCTACGTACTTTTAACTCTTGTAAAACAGATATAAATAGAGAACGTTTGTGTACAAGTAAAAGGCATTATAAAGATTTAATTCGTAAGAAAAAAGCCTGTTGTTATAGGAAAAAAATGTTGGAGATTGAAAACTTAAGAAAACACAAACCAAGGGACTTTTGGCGATTTTTCAAATCGAAAAATAACGTTATTAAAAATAAAATACCTTTAGAAGAATTTACAAAGTTTTTTGAAAACCTTAGTAACAATATGTCTGATTTTTGCAATACTGAAGCAGAAGATTTCTGTTCAAATAATGATTTTAACTTAGAAAATTCTGCTTTTCCAGAACTTGACTTACCTATATCTGTTGAGGAAGTTAACTGTGCAATTAAACATTTAAAACGAAATAAATCATCGGGAAGTGATTGTATTTTGAACGAATATTTTATTGAATGCAGTGATATTTTATCAACCCATTTGTGTGATGTGTTTAACGGTATTTTTGTATCGGGTTTTTTCCCCGATAAATGGACAGAAGGGGTTATAATCCCTTTGCATAAAAAAGGTGCTGTTAGTGATGTAAATAATTATAGAGGGATTACTTTAGTTAGTTGCTTTTCAAAACTATTTACCACGATTTTAAACAAGCGCATTGAAACGTTTTGCAATGAAAACACTGTTATTTCGGATGCGCAGTTCGGATTTAGGAAAGGTTATTCAACTGTTGATGCTATTTATATACTGATGTCGATTGTACAAAATTATTTAAATGAAAATAAACGTTTGTATGTTATATACGTAGATATGTTAAAATGTTTTGATAGTATATACCGCAATGCATTATATTTGAAAATGTTTAAGTCTGGTATAAAAGGTAAATTGCTTAGAATAGTGAAGGATATGTATGCAAATGTTAAGTCACGTGTTAAATCATGTTCATCTTATTCAGATTATTTTAGTTATGCGGTTGGACTGAGGCAAGGGGAGGTAATGTCGCCGATTTTGTTTTCTTTATTTGTTGAGGATCTTGAACTTTACCTACAAGACAACATTAACTCTGGTTTGAATATAGATGATATTATGTTAATTTTATTATTATTTGCTGATGACATGGCTATTTTAGGCAAGTCACCGGCCGAAGTTCAAACACATTTAGACAACTTATATCTATATTGTAATTCTTGGGGGCTTAATGTTAATACTGCGAAAACGAAGATTATGGTATTTCGGAAGAGGGGAGGATTAAAACAAAACGAAAAATGGACATACAATGGTAATGATATTGAAGTAGTTGATAACTTTAACTATTTAGGTACGGTTTTGAATTATACGGGAAATTTTAAATTAAACCAGGAACATTTGGTTGGTAAGGCCCTTAAGGCAATGAATACTTTATTGTTTAAATGCAATGAGTTTGACATAAAACCAAAAATATTTTGTCAATTGTTCGACTCTTTTGTTGGCTCCATATTAAGTTATGCTTCAGAAGTATGGGGATTCACAAAGTCAGATGATATTGAACGCATACATTTAAAATTTTGTAAACGATTGTTACAGGTTAAAATAAATACATGTAATGTAGCTGTTTATGGAGAATTAGGTAGATATCCATTATATGTAAACAGGTTCGTTAAAATTATAAAATACTGGTTTAAAATTATTAACAATGAAAATATCATAATGCAAATTGTTTACAAACAAGCTTTAAACGATTGTAATAGAGGTTATACTAATTGGGTCTCAAATGTCAAGAATATGTTAAATAATTTTGGATTTGGTTATGTTTTTGAAAATCCAAACGTTGTACACGTTAATAGCTTTATTAGCGAGTTCAAATGTAGACTTGTAGATACTTTTAAACAGGAGTGGTATGGTAAAATGAATAACAGTTCTGTATTAGATATGTATAAAGTTTTTAAAACATCTTTGGTATATGAAGAATATTTAGACTTACTTCCTAGACGTCTGCGCTTATTTTTTGTAAGATTAAGAGTGTCTGCACACCCGTTGAGGATCCAAACTGGCAGATACGCTCAGAATAACATACCACGGAATGAACGTTATTGTTTATGTTGTAATGATCTTGATTTAGAAGATGAATATCATTTTATATGTATATGCCGCTGTTTCACTGATTTAAGAAAAAGATATATTAGCCGTATATTTTATATCAACCCATCTGTGTATAAATTCCACAATTTGTTAGTTTCACGTAACAAAACAGTAATTTCTAACTTATGTAAATATATCAAAGAAGCTTTTGTTATAAGAAATACGATTCTTAATAATACTGTTTAATAAATTTCAGTACCGCTTTGTCAGAACCTAGGTGTTCTTGCAATTGATTGTGTTTATTTGTATTTGTACTCTTACATGACTATTTCTATGTTATGTAATGTTTTGTTGTTATAAACCTATACCACAATTTGTTAGTTTCATGTAACAAAACAGTAATTTACAATTTATGTAAATATATCAAAGAATCTTTTGTTATAAAAAATTCGATTCATAATAATATTGTTTAATACATTTCAGTACCGCTTTGTCAGAACCTATGTGTTCTTGCAATTGATTGTGTTTATTTGTATTTGTACTCTTACATGACTATTTCTATGTTATGTAATATTTTGTTGTTATACCTATTCACGTGACAGAAATAAATGTGTATATGTAAGTATGAAGACGATGTACTTTGTATAAGTCTGAATAAACTGTCTGTCTGTCTGTCTGTCTGTCTGGTATAACCGAAATTTCACATAATGTAGTTTATGATAACCATTTGTCTCAACCGATTATATATATTTTGTAATTTCACAAAAAAAATGTCTACGTTATTTATTTATTTGCTTGTCTTGCTTTCTTGTACGTTTGTTTATTCGTTCGACCGTCCGTCCGTGATCTTATATGATTGCCTGAAATCTTGCTTGCTTCCATTTTTACCGTTTTATTTATTACGACTTATGTTTTAAACAATAGTGTAATATTATAAGTAACTGTCATGCTATCTTATTATAATTAAGAATTTACATTATTTCTAATTGATTCTTTTGAGTTTATGATTTCAAGTTCAGATATGTAGGCAATAAACTCCGATGGCATTAGTCATAATTGTCTAATGCGCATATGAACGTAATACAGTGTTTATTTACAGAAACGCTGAATGTTCCTATATGTTATCAACTACTATGTTAATGCGCCGTTTACTTGTCTTGTCAATAATTAATGTGTGCTGTACATTTCAAATAACATTTGTTTTTTTGCCGAATGCCAATTGACTTTGCATTTTGACATTTCTTAATCTATTATATGCTCTGTATATTTCAAAAATTCTAAACCATTCCTGGTGGGCGAATTTCGCTCCTCTGATGAAAAATGAAACAAACAACGCAGATACGTCCAAGAACATTGCAAGAACACACTTTTAAATCCACATCGACTATGGAAGACTTGAAACATAATATTCCGAAAAAGTCGTCCACACATATGTCGGTATGCACCTCTGCCTTCACAACCAATATAAGTGCGTGACAATGTCGAGATTTATCGCCATACCTACTTGTCAAAACGGTTAAACTGCGAATGAAGTTGATTTTAAATCGCTAATGTGTGTTTGATTTATAGATTGCAAACACAAATACAACCACAGACAGCCTTTAAGGATTATTATTCAAGTGAAGATTGTTGTCACTTTAAGAATATCAAACAGTGCAATATATTTTAAATACTACCATTTTCTGAGTTAATTTTTAAACTGAAATCCAATTTAATTTTGTCTTTAGGATTTTTATTCATATAATCGATTTTAATTACAAAAGGTCGCTGTGGCGTTGTGGATGTGGTGTCCGTATAGCGATCGGGAGGTCAAGGGTTTGATCCCCACAATGGGGGCGTTCTTTAGATCTCCCCCAAAAGACACCAAGTACTGGAAAAGTCCCAGGAAACGGACTCGAGAGCGTTTCAAATAAGCAATAGGCTTTCGATGCCTGAATAGGTTTAAACTAAATTACAAAACTTTAAATAATTTGCAAACCATTAGCATTTATTATCCTATTTGTATTATGTTTCGCGCTCTCGGTCAAAGTAGTTCGCTATAAAGATTGTTTTGTAGTTACTTTGATCTCCTTGGGTCTGTTCTGGAACGGTAATATCTGTAGACTGGCGTTTAATTTAGATTTTAATTAGATTTATGAGCTCGACAACTAGTTTTAAGTCCGATTGGAATGACTTGGCAATATGATGCTCGGAAAAATGACACGAGTTAAAAAGACAACGACCCAGTGTAATGCCAAGAATGTCAACTGAAAGCCTACATAAATCACGACACTTTGATCTTCTTGCTTTATCTCTGTCATCGTAATGATATACTTCTTAAAAGAGCGTGCTTTACGCAACATTCAGTAGAAAAAATGTGACTCGTCTGTCATACAGATCTTGATACTTTGTTTTGGAAGAAAAACTGAAACCACAACTTTAGTTGTTTTCAAGAATCCGTAGCAGCGTCATTCGTGACAGGATTTGAAATGATAAAACTTTCTTACGTTTATGGGTTAATGTCTCTGCCATTATATATTCCCCAGAAAACAATGATTCGGGTCTAGTGTAAATTCGTTCTGCGAAAATGCGCACAGTTAATATTTAATAACATTGTGCAACAGTTTAAAAAACTATTTCAAATTATAAAAGCCCAGGAAGTTCTGGCTTCAATGCAGATTTTTATAAAATTTTCTGGAAAACAATTGGTACCTTTGTTGTCAGATCCTTAAATGAAGCTTTCAACTGTGGAAATTTATCTATAACACAACCTCAAGGAATCATAACCTGTATTCCAAAAGGGGATAGATCTAGACTTTTTTTTACAAAATTGTCGCCCTATTGCTCTTTTAAATATTGTTTATAAAATTGCCTGTGGAGTAATAGCTAATAGATTTAAATTATTTATGGACAAGTTATTTCATAACGACCAGACTGGTTTCATTCAAGGGAGATACATAGGGGAAAATACAAGGTTAATTTATGACAGTATGCACAATTTCGTAGAAAATGAGATCCAGGGTTTACTTCTCTTAATATACTTTGAAAAGGCATTCGATTCATTGGCGTGGTACTTTGTACATAATACACTTTCTTTTTTTAATTTTGGTCAAAACATGAAGCGCTAGTTTCAGATTTTATATAAAGATTCTAAGTCGGCTGTTTTTCAGTGTGGTCACTTATCAATTTATTTTCCTATTGAAAGGGGCTGCAGACAAGGAGATCCCCTCTCATGTTATATGTTTATACTCTGCGCTGAAATTTTGTCACTTGGATTGAGAGATTACAAGAATATAAAATGTATAACACTACATGGACTTGAACATTTTACAATAAAATGAATAATACTATTGAAATGGAGTTTTAAATAGTTCAATAGGAAACCGTTAATCGTATATGCAAGTGAACAGGGCTATGCACATATAGATAGCTATTTGTAAGTATATTACCGTTATTGTATTTACACTTATTTACAATTGGTTTCACAATAGATAATTGCTTACAAAATTATGTCTGAAGCTGGAGTCATTTACATTCCAACATATTGTAACCTCGCTGATTTAAGTGTAACAAGTATTTCTTGTTCTAACATGCGATTAGAACAATACTGCTATTCCGATACATGTTCGCAATGTCATGGAAGATAAATGTCTACAAGTGATTCCATATCTTGGATATCATTTAGAACAGCATGCGCTAGAAACAGATTCACAATTTTGTTCCAAAACTCCTAGCTCATTGTTATTCGATTTTCGGTTAAAAATAACCACTTCCAATACCGATCTATACTCTTCCTTATTTAGAAGTTTTAATATGTAAGCAAAATTAGGAAGTTAGACTTTCTATGTACAAAGTTGCGTAACTAAATTTAAAAGTTCTAGTATCTCAGCAGCAAGACCGTTTAAATTTCATCGCCTCACTGCAGCGCTATTTTGTTCATAATTGTCCTCTAGTGGACCCTTCTTTCACTGTGGAATACACACGCATGATTAAGCAGACAGATTGGCAATGCTGTGAGCAGAAGACCACTAATAGGAGAACATAGTAAGTCGTGTATAGGAACAAGTGGTCATATTTAAACAGCCAAAGAATAGCTACCAACAACCTTCCAATAAAAAACAGGTGATCATCTTCCTGCGTACAGGGCACAACAATCTAAACCACTACTTGTACAAGAGATTCCATCTCTGTCCGTACCTAACCGCTATGTATAAGCCGACTTAACGGCTGAAAACCTCCCCTGAAGATTGATGTATGAGCGGAGCCTTCTGAGTATGCAGAAGAACTGAACGGACAGGTGGATGGTCTACAGAAGAGCAGTAGAGCACCAATGTTACTTGCCTCAGACTACACTTAGAACCCAAGAACCATGTGTGAACGATTATAGGTTGCTACAACAACAATATGAACATATTTTATACAACTTAAAGTTATTTTATTATTCATATTTAATATCATTGATGGTTATAAATAATCACACTATTTGTACCGCAAAAAATCCCAGATACATTCTTGTACATGACCACAACATCAACTTAGACAATAACCTGGATCTGAAAAAAAAGGATAGCTAAAACAATCGTTTTCGACGCATGTGTATCTGATTTTAGTATCGATTTCTGCTACAAATGCGGAAGAAATGTGTCGGTTATCAGAAAGATCTCCTGATCAAGTGCCTATTTGACAATTAGTTTCTATGACAATTTAATCGGCTCACGGTCATTGACATAATATGATAACATACAGTTCAAAGGAAAACGATATGCTGCATTAACGCCCTCTGTAATAACATTTATATTACCACAGTGTTGCAGGAAACGTGCATTCATTCTTCTTCTTTCATAGAGGAACAATCGGGGCCGTTCTTGAGCATCGTAAGAACGTTAATTGGAAACTAACGAAGTAGTTCTATCCCTTAAATGTACTAAGGAAATAGTGCGTGTTATTTCTGTTCAATAACAAAGTGTTATCGTCAGGGAACGGACATGTGGCTTTACATGAGAGAGACAGTTTAATTACAACAAAAACAAAACCAACACCCGTTGGTATCACGTGTTCATTTCTTGAATTAAATCGGATAATAACATATACACAAATTGAACTAAAAGTGCTCTAAACGAGTAAATGCGTTGTTTGTTTGCTGCATGCCATCTTAGTGCTTTAAGTAACTTGGTGAATCGATAGCTCACCGAAATAAACAAAGTATATGGTTTTATACGTAAAACTATGTTTGCAATACTAAATCTTATAACTCAAAATGGATGTTAATTATAAATTCTAACTATTACCATATCTGCATCGCGAATGGAAAAATTGTCGATTGTTCCAAACAAGGACTAGCGCGTGCTTATAAGGATTTCTAGTTTGTTGATGTCTCTTAAGTGTCAGTTTTTCCTTTCATTCAATGAAGACATTTCAAGTCACTCAAGTGCATATAGAGTGATGAATTGAAAAGTCAGAGTGCTGAGAAAAATGACGCGCTTTTAGAACTTTCATACCAATACTTTGAGTGTTATTCGAAATATTTATGACACGAAGGGGTGTATTTAAAAGACGAATTGTACCGAACACAGTTTACTTGAATATTGTTTGATCTTGATGATGGATGAAAACAGAACGCACCGAAATATAATGAAAAACTAAAACGTTTAGTTGATGAAAAATGATGATAATAGTTAGAATCCATTTTGAAAAAAAGACAAAATGTATCTCAAATACTTTATATTTCATTTGTCTGATGAAACGTAGTTTTTAGAAATTTACTTTTGATTATTACTAAAATATATTTCCAAAGTCAGCATTGATGGGTAGTTCGTGCAGCACTGTGATAACCTTGAAAACTGCAAAGAGACCATACCATGGAGTAGACCACCGACCCGTCTTAACTCAAACACAACGGGCGATAATTCAAAACACATGGCGCATGGTCAATGTCCACATGGCAAATGTTGGTGTAAACACTTACCTCAGGTAAGTTGATCTCTGTTTGTGTCATTATTTGTTTACAGTATATACTGTATAAATTTATGGCGCTGGTTAACCCGGCCTAACCTTTATTGTATATATATAATATCGTACTTTGTTATTATAGGTAAATGTTCAGATGTATTTTAATAAAGACAATATTAAACGAATCGTTTTCTAATGATGCAACCTAAGATTCGAACTAATTTTGATCGCCATCTGTCTTAACATATCATATTTTTGTGTAATTTCAATGAAAACGTGTTTTTTAGTAAATGTTTGTTTGTTTGATTGCTTGCTTTTGTGTTCGTTCGTTCATTCGTTCGTCCGTCCGTCTTGCTTGCTTGTTATCTTGCATGCTTCCTTGCTTATTTATTTATTTATTTATTACGACTTATGTTTTAAACAAGTTTGTAATTGAACTGGTTACTGTCATGCTATCTCATTATTAATAAGCATGTTTTATTATTTCTTAATGTTTCTGTTTTATATAGTCCCCGATTTTAAGTTCACAAATGCACACAATAAACCTAGATGACTTTAGTCATACTTGTTTAATGCTCATATGAACGAAAAGTAAGTGGTTATTTATAGAAACGCTTAATATTCTATACGTTATGAACTATTACGTAAAAGCGTTGTTTACTTGTCTGTGCCAAAATTAATGTGTGCTATAAATTTCAAATAACATGTTATTCTTGCCGATTTCCAATAAACTTTGCATTTGACCTTTCTTAACATATTATACGCTTGGAGTCTCGATAATTCGAAACCATTTCTGGTTGGCGAGTATCGTTCCCCCGATGAAAAATGAAACCAAAAACACATAAACGTCCCAATATTGCATGAACACATGTTTAAACCCACAACGACTATGATTGCAACATAATATATCAAAAAGGTCGACCGCGCAAACGTCGAAATGCACGCCTGCCTTCAAATATAAGTACGTGACAATGTCGAGAGTAATCGAGATGCATAATCGTCAAAACGGCTAAACTGCGAATCGAGTTTGCATATTATGAAGTAGCTAATGAGTGTTCGATTTAGAGTTTGCAACAAAAATACAACTACATACAGTCGAAACATAAATAAACACATTGTAGAATCATTCCAATTAAAGATTATTTTTCAAGTGAAGATACTTGTCACTATAATAGTATGAAACAGTGCAATAATTAAAAATATGACCTTTTTCTTATTTAATTTTATAAAGTGAAATCCATTTTTTCTTCTTTAAAATTATCATTCAAATTGAACTAATTTGCAACACATGGTTATTTATTATTCAATGTGTAGTATAGTTTGTGTTATTGGTCGAAGTAGTTCACAATAAAGATTGTTTGTTTTAGTAACTTTGATCTCCTTGGCTCATGTCTGTTCTGGAACGGTCAGATCTGCTTGTAGACTGGCGTTTAATTAAGATTTTCATAAAATTCATGAGCTCGACAACCAATTTTAAATCGGATTAGAATGACATGACAATATGATGCTCGGAGGAAATGAAAACGTGTTGAAAAGACAACGACCCAGTATAATACCAATAATATCAACTGAAAGCCTACATAAGTAACGGCAATATGATCTTCTTGCTTACTTACTTACTCTCTTTGGTATCTGCAATCAAAATGATTAACTTCTTAATAGAGCGTGCTTTACGTAGCAGTTGGTAGAAAAAATCTGCATCGTCGTGTGTGACATGATTAAAAAATAGAACAAACTTTCTTTCGTATGGTTTTATTTTATTTTTATGGGTTAATGTCTCTGCCATTAGATATTCCCCGGAATGGTTAACATCTAGTGTCAATTCGTTCTGAAAATGCGCACTTTTAAGATTTAATAAGATTGTGCACAAATAACAAAAACTATTAACAAGATACAACGGTATTCACTTAACAAGTATTAGCATAGGTTGTGCGAGTTGTACAACGGTTCTGATGAAAAAAAAGCTGTCGGTAAAAAACCCGAAAGTTTTAAAACTAAACGACAATAAAGTGGGACAGGTTCTTTTGCCATTTCTATCCAGAATTAAAATTAACTTGGTAAAGAACACATGAAGATAAATGATGGTTAATGTAACACATCGTATTGTTCAGACACAATATAAGATTCGTGGCTTCAAAATACGACACTGTGTCAGATTACAATACATGCGTATTTTCTTTTATTAAACATGATGTTTTCTGTTCTGAACATATTTTTGAAATTATGAAATTAATGTGTTCACATTTCAGGGTTTTAAAAGCATACCATGCATTGTCAATAAATGTCTCCGTCGGTTTTCTCGGTTAGCTTTTGTGGTATTTATTTAGCGCAAGTATTAAGTGGCTGGGATGACCGAATTTATGAGTTGTCAGTTAATATTTTTTATATTTGCATAATTGAAAAATAGCTGGTTTGGCTCGTATTTGACGTGTTCGTTATTTTCGCCAATGAAAGAAACTAAACTTTCGTTCTAATTTTAGTGCTAAAAACAATTAATTGACTATATTTATATTCATATATGTATATATGAAGTTGTTTGTAGGCCGGCACGTTTGTCTAATCGGAGGTTTCTGCTTGTATAGTTATTGTCGTATTTACATATTCCGAACATAGTTAAGATATTAGAAATGTCTGATTAAATATGCATTTTAGAATGGTAAAAGAATAAACAACTTGATCTAGCGTACAGGAAAAATGACTTTGAAAGGAAATGTTTGCTACCAGCAATATCAGTAATGAATCTTAAAATATTTAATAATATGCAAATCATCAGGAAACATAGTTAATTGTAAAGTTAATTTTTTTATGTGAGTAAAATTAAATGGAAATGTCTTAGTAAACCTCAATATTATACAACATTTTAACACAAATTTAGTTGTGAAACTTTCTTGAACCTATCAGAGTACAGCTGATAAGGCATTCAGCATTAGGATGGATTGACAGATACAGAGAAGAGTTTTGTAAATACTATGTTTCACTACTTAGCATATCTAAGCTGTTCAATAATGCATTATACCATTATTATAAATGTTAATTAGTATGTAGCTTTACTGAATATCACTATACGTAGTATATTGTGGTTTATCATTTGGCCAGAGTGTCTTTGTGTAAAGAGTTAATAATTAATTGTTGCGATGTATCATGGATATGAAGGAATGCTATTATAAAGTTATTTCTCCGGAAAAGACGTTAGGCGAACTATTTGTGGCATACATTATTGCTTTATGATGGTATTTGCGAATGTGTATGCAATGCATGTGTGTATATGGTAGTTTATGCGACGTTTACAACGTTCAATATCGGCCTTTAACACAAGTTTGAGGGCTAGCCAAGCCTCATACGTTGCCCAGAATTAATCACAAACCAAACGCACGTCAAAAAAAGTTCTCAATCAAATGCTCATATGGAGACAGAATGACCCGTGAATCGAATGCTACACATGTAGTTACACGAACATAAGGTACATCTATAAAAAATATTGAAATAAAAAGTTATCTATATATAATGTTCACACAAACTAGGTGTTTGAAAGATTGCAGCCATAAATAGCCTCTGAGGACTCCGGGTAACGGACCCGGGAGCGTCTTAACAAACCTTAGGCTTTCGGTACAATCGGGCTAAACAAAAAGGTTCAAACTAAACAAAAGCGATTAAAACATTAAACGCCTTTACCCTAGTCTTCTGATTTAAACAAAGCTTCTGCTACGGGAATATTCACATATGTCTGCAGCTTTATTAGCCTGATTTTCTTCCTTCCAAATAATTTTATATCAATTCCACTAGATTCTTATTACGCTGTAAAAAAAAAGCAGTTTGTTGGTGTGTCGTATCAGTTCTGAACTGTCATTGCAACAGTGGCGCTAATTAAAAGAAGATAAAACATTACTTTGTTGATCATATGGAATATTGGAATAGCCCAGTTCTCCAAAAAGCAAATACTGTTGTTCCGTTTTCGTGTTGTATCAAGAAAACATTGACATAACACTCAAGCACTTTGTTTTGTATGGTCGATATCAATTTAATGAGATAACATACAACAGTTTCTCAGTATTTGGACCATGCAAATTGTTCAAGTCAGCATGCATTAGGCGTTCAATCTGATTACAGTCACGTCGCGGGAAAGGAAAATAAAAGCTTCATTAGGATAATGTTTACACAAGCCAATTAGCAATATTGTCTAAAGTCTTAACTCAAACACAGTTCTAATCAACATAAAAAGTAATGAAATGAAAAAAAGGCATCGATATTAAAAAAGCTATTTTAACTTAAAAAAGTACAACAACTCTCATTCCTTCTAACCCCCAAACTTACAAAGAAACCCACACACAAATAAATCTAATTTTAAAAACAGTTTGTTTTGGTCCCTACCTTTCGTGTGTTGATCAATCGATGTTATAATTTACATGATTGATTATAAAATGAAACATAGGCGGCACAAGCTTTTTTAATACGAATAGTCGCGTTGATGATACACAATTCGTGTATGCATTCAAAACGATGTATTGCCTAAATGTTTTTTTTTTATATTTTCAACGCCTGCATTTTTTGTAAAATTGCATTATTTATAGTTAGATTAATATGCCTAGAACTTTAACTTGCAATTGCTATCTTGACGACCTAAACAAACACACACTAATATTGTATATTGTCATATTATTGTCATATTGTCATATTGTAAACAGGACTCTGATAATAAATCAATAATAATGTCCGGACAACATTTATGAGCCATTATATGTGGAACATGCTGTGGTAGAGAGAGCGAGTCCATCGTAACATCTTCATCGGTAATGGAAATGTACAACATAATACAAATGAAATGACTTTGTGAATTTTGAAGAAAGAGTTATGATACTCTTACTTTGCACTTCTTCTCAAAGCCCTTTAACAATAGCATGAAGCTTTATTTGAATCGATTTAATAACTGACGTATGTTTTGCACAAGAAAACCACATTGCTTTTTACGACCAGAAATTACGACTTGTGTCTTTCTTTTTTTCCCGTCCTTTGTTAAACTAAACAATGAGAATCAATCAGTTGTTCTTAAGTTGATTTCGTTATTTAATTGTTTTCATTATGTTGTTCTAGTACAAATCGTACAGTTTGATTGTCACGACAAAAATAGTCAATGAATAAGCTCCATGAACCCCAATACAATATACTATTAGTGAGTTTTCCAATTTACATCACATCCATTTTTTTATATTTGACCTTCAGTTACACCTATTAAAATTCGATTGAATCATATTACATAGTAAGTAGTTGATCGTTCGGTACATTATATTTTTTGATTCACGAGCGATTAGAAACAAAAATACGTGCATGAATTTTGCAAATATTGATGAAAATACTTGTTTCATATGATCACGAGTGTATAAAATATTGTCTTCCTACTCTCCGAAACCAGATAATTGCTTTGTTATTGTATGCTTGTCAAATGTTTCGTAAATATTTTAACTTTTACTGGAATACGTTAAAATATAATAACGTATATAAATATAATAAGTGTAATGTTGAGTAAGATAATTAAAATGTAGTTCACTTATAAAAACAAACTTTGAAAAAGACTATAAAGGCAAAATTAATCAGGAAAGAGTTCTTTTGTCTGTTAACTGGAGAATTGCGTCTATTTTCCGTATTATTTCGTCATTAGCATAACGTGTTCCAGTAAATCATGATATTTGCTTGAAACTCGGATTATCAATTTTACAATATATTTTCAGCATGTTCGAGAGCAAACCGGAACTGAAGGAAATCTTTGAAAAATTCAAAGGACGAGATCTCAGGGATCTTCGAAATAACGGACTTGTCAGACATCATGCCTTAAAGGTAAACACTAACATGTGAAAGGAATTATAGCCCAAAGTCTGCTATGCACTAGTCTTTTCGTGTCCGTAACCACAGATCGTTTTTTTTGTGTTCAATAGTGTTGTTTTGCCTATTGGTCACAAATCCGTAATATGGATATTACTGATAAAATTGCAGAAGTTTTTATTTATGTTGGCGGAACTTGAATTTTTCTGTTTTTTTGTTGTTGTTGTTTTGTTTTTTTTATAAACAAAATATTCTTTTCTATAACGATGCGAATAAATCTGAAATTACATGAACTTCTATTTATATTTATATATTGTTTTATAATTAAAACTCAATCTTTTGCTTGTCGCCAAAGATGTTACCTTCTAGAACATATTTGAAGTGAGATATACAAGACATTGCAATGCGATAATCGCATGTTTAGTTATTACGTTGCATATGTTAATTATATAGTATATATAACTGCAATATCATTTCTTATAGAATAAACTTAAATATTATTAAGCAATAAGATTCAAACATTTTTTAATGTTGTTCAATCAACAGGTCAAAAAATACATCTTACCGTACGCACATGGTATATATTTCCTCTATATGGAGAAGAATTACGCATACGAAAGACGCAGTTTCTTGTTTAAGTTTTCAATAGATTTACTATAATAATTAATGATACGATTTACTGTTTCAGAATTAAGTAGTTGAACACCTACTCGTCTTAGCTGTTGCTTTCTGTAATATGTGTCCTATTTTTAGGCATCATTTGACACTGTTTTATCGTCATGAAAACCATAATGTTAGACGCTGACGTTAATATTGTTTGCATTAAGAATGTTTCAATTCCCTAGTACAATGATGGGTTTGCTCACAGGTGATGGCGACGATTGACAAATGCATCTCCCGCCTAGATGAGCCAGAGAATCTTGCGAAGCTGCTAATAGAGGCGGGAGCCATACACAACAAATTCAATGTTCCTGCTGAGTCCATTCAGGTAGCAAGACAGTCATTTACTGATTTAATATTGTTTTCCCATGTAATGTGTATGCGGATATAAAAACAAGCGTCGAGTCATTGTGTTACAAAACAAATACAGACTTGAGTATATAATTAGATTTCCAGGAATACTCTATGGGCAATATACGTGTAAACGTAAATTAAAATCAATTACCTTAATTGTATTATCATAATACAAATAAGGTTAGCGATTTTATGTTCCTGTCGCCTAAACTGTATTATCATAATACAATTAAGGTTAGCGATTTTATGTTCTTGTCGCCTAAACTGTGTGTTTGTATATATGTATGACCTACCAATTTCGTGTATTTCAAAATTTGGGTTTATGTTTAAGCAACTATTTTGCGTTGATATATTCGCAGATTAAGCATGTACTATATTAGTAATGAGGTGTTTTAGATGAACTTCCAAGTTTGAATTGTTATATGATTTATTTTTTTACAAATAGAACATTGTATCCGTATATTTTAACTTTGCTTAATTTCGAAAACTGAAATTTACATGAGTGATACATACATACATCTACAAGAAATTTGAAACGAAGGCGTTATGTTTTCGCTCCTTCTTGCAGATAAAAAATATTTGCGCTTGAGTTGTAATCTAATCAAAATAGAACAATCATAGAACGCCACATATTTATATTCACGACCCAAACTACCCAACTGTTATAAGGAATTTAGTTGAAGGACCATTTCCGATATGTTACTGTGTCAATAAAATTGAACCTTTGCAAATTACACAGTTAACATTAAAATTAACTTAAGTCCGTGTGTTAAGTTTCCATCCATATAATCCATATTCTTTGTTACATGTATCACTTTTCCTCAATTTCCTTTAACCCAAAATCGTGGCGTTTTGAATATGACTATTATTACGCAATTGGCATTTACTACAATAGCGGAAAAAATGATTTGGTTTCTGCATCATTGTCGCTAAATTATTATATATTTTGTTTTCTATTGTCGAACAGTTTGGAACTTTAAGCGGACGATTATGTTATTAAGTGTGAACATATTACTCAAGGACATTATACAATCTAGTCATAAAATAACTTGGTAGTTAAACAGTGAAATGATTAAACCTTATCATATCACTCGAGCGAAAGTGAAATGATCAAGATGTTTTCACTAGTATTCTCCGCTTATTCACTGCATTAGATGAAAAACATATCTCATATCTCTAGACAATCTAACATACATGTAAGCAGTATGTTATACCATTATTACTCTGTGCCTGTTATCATTCAGCATTCCAACAACAACAAACAACACTTTTACTTTATTGTTGCAATGATAAGAGACACTATTTCGCTATTGGTTATTTTAGAAAAACATGTTTTGTATATGTCAGAACACGGCGCACTTATTTATATACTTATTATAACGTTAATAACGCCAAGTGCATTCTATTAAGTCCTAGAAGACGACTTTAGTAGCATTGTGTCTGATTTTGAGAAGGCATTATATAACACATACTTTATATGTAAGTAAAACAATGTCGGTCCGTTTTCTCTGACATTACTTTTGCTCGATGGACATGAAACATCACTTTACGAAATTTAATGTCATTGGCCGTTCAACCATTTGAACCAGTGTCTGTTTATGTTAATAACTGTTTGACAACCGAACCTTTATATATATAGCCTACTCCCGTGTGGATCTCCGTCGATTCCCCACTTTGTTTTAACAATATGTGTAACTTAATATCGATTAGTCCCTAGATACAAATGCTTAGGTTCTCTTGTTTATTTCATTTCAGATTATCTTCCCACATTTCCTTAATGCAATAAAGCCACACATAGAAGACTACTGGTCCGAAGATATCTCTAACGCATGGAAGACTTTGTTTATTATCATGACGTACTATATTGACATTGGGATGACGAAGGGTGTAACAGAGGTGAACACAACCAGCAGTCATGTGAAACGAGACAGCTTGTCCCAAATGAAACACGAACGAGACACATAGATACGTGGATTGAAAACTTAATTATTTTTTATTTGAAGCTTTAGGGCGCATTTTGTGCAAAGTCTATTGTATTTGCTTGTGAAACATTTCGTCGGTCTTGGCACAACATTCGTTATCTCAGGTATTATGGTTAAATAGCTGATCAAATGGCATTAACAATCGAGGCCTCTGCATAAGGCTATTAAATATTTCGATTTACTTTACGCATGACATTGATGTATCATGCCACTCCATGCCTTAGTTGGTCACGTTTTAATGCTTTGAGTTGAAAAAAACACACATAACTCTTAACATATTGTAAATGAAATTTTTTGTAAGAAAACCAAGTTAGAAGTCATTTGTAATTTGTGCTATCGAGTCTCAAAGTAATCAATAACACAAAGGGATCGTATTATTTAAACTCAAAAGGGCGGTATTTACATATTGTGTAAAGGGTTTCAAATGAGTATGTGGGTACATTTAAATATAAATGTCGGGTACTACACGCCTGCTTACTTACCCCGTACGGTGAAATGCAGGGTCAGTACTTACTATATTACTGACCCCTTATCACGCCTACGCAAGGTCAGTAAGTAGCCGTGGTAAGAATTGATCGTATCGAGTTCCCTTCATTCTCCATCAACAACGTAATAACAGCAGTCACGGTCGCTAGTCAGTGTTATATAGCGTCGTCGTGTTTAATAACCCATTCATGCCTAGTGGATTCTCCTATCTTTCTTAATTGGATCAATTTATTTCCAAATTTAGGGATGTCTAGTATGTTTATTTCTATATTTAGAATATTTCTCACATAAATTCCTTTAAGCAAACAGCGTAGACCCTGATGATACGCCGCATTATGCGGCGTCTCATCTGGGTCTACGTTGTTTGCCTAGGCCTTTTTTCTAGACGCGTGGCATAAATGGGTTGAAGTCGTTTAACGTTACTGACCTAGTATGAAAAGCTTCCCTCGCATTACTGAAAAAAAAACACATTCAGCATGTGACTTGACTGAACCGAAAAACGAGTTTTCTGCACGAGGTAAGATGAATATGAATGCGCATTCTAAAATCAAACTCCACTCGAATAATACAATACCAATACGATCACTTTAGCGATAAACACATGACGCAACGAGTTTTTGTTGGTTTTTAAAGAATGGAGTACTTGCAATTTAGTTTTGTGTAAATTATTTAGTTATGTCATTAATACATATTTATACATTGTATTAGAACTATTTGATTCTATATATACACACACGCGTTTAATAGGCGTCACTCGCAAAAACAATTCAAATTAATGCAAGCATAATTAAAAAACACTGAGTCAATTTTTGATGCGACGACACATATCTTGTAAGATTCATATTGAAAATATTATAAACATTGAATAAACGTTAACATTTAGGTGAACCTATGTATCGCTACGGTATTACGGTTGTTGACATTATTTTGTTTGCAAATTTTGTCACATCGCGCATTTAAGAACGTGCATTTAATTTAACAATTACTCTGAGCTTCCGGAATTACTTTTACAACATTCACCCAAAACTAGATACGTCAACAACTATCAGAAATTCAAATTGCGATGTCAGAACGAAGAATTTGTTTGGAAAATGATAGAATTTATTATGGAGCTGGTTTCATTTAATATATCCAATTTTATCAGAACAACGTAAAAATTACCGACTTATCAATCAGGTCTTTATAATGTTTTTATAAATATGATACCATAAGTAGATTGTTTCAAACATTAAATCTTACGACTTTCTTAAATTTTTAGCTATTTGCATCTGGACAATATTGAAACAATGTAATGTTGCTGTATGTTTAGTTAATGTTTAATACTTCTTTAAAGATGACTTACTTTTACGGTCAGTGAAATGAAAACCATTTAAGATATATCGTGGCATAAAGGCCTATTTAAAACACGTTTTGGCCCTTTTAGTTGGTCTTACCATCAGAGTATTGGTGTACCATAAACATGTTTTATCGTTATATTATCTTTAAACTAATGTTTTCCAATTGATGAATGTTGAATAGAATATGTTTTAAACAAACGAATTGCACATCATTTACACTGCTTAATAAATACAATGGACCCGTGTAAATACGCTATATGTACGTTATTAGGTATCATAACAACATGGGAATGGTAAAGGTATGTATTTGTAAAGAACATTGTAAATTGTTTGACATACACTGCAGCATGTTTATATTTATTAAGGTTTATAAAGTGCAAAGGTACTTGTATAACCAAATATAAGGTTAGTAAAATGGTGTGTATAACAAGCTCATAATTATTTATTTTCAGTTGTGAGAAGTGGTAGTAATCTTCTTTTACATATTGTGTATGTTTGTATTCCGTATAGTATGATTGCAGTTGCAGTTTTCCCTGTTTTGAACAGCGAGTGTTGTCCTACAAAAATAGTAATGTTGATTGTTGTGTAGAGATCAAGTACAAAATAAAAGACAATATACATGCATTCGTTACAAAAAACATCTTAACTAAAACAGCAAAGTATAATTTGACACAGCTTAATACTTAACAACTTACCAAACGTGTTTGATTGAACTTACTAAATAAAAGATCAGAACAGAACAGAAAGTTTATTCATATAACTTGAACAACTCTAGTTCATCGTTATATATACAAAACTGACAATATATAAGCAGTTAGCACATGCATAGAACGCGAAAGTGAACAGCATAGTATATAACAAGGTGTTTACAATGCACTTAGGCCATTATATTACTCCACGTTTGCATTCAATGACTCAGTTCTCATTTTAAAAAACATTTTAACAATATATCGCAAGTTTAGTTAGAACTTAAGTGTTAGTATTTGTTAACGAAAGTATACATTTATGCATACTAGGTCGGTTATAATAGAATATATGGATATACATTTTTCTAATATCGGTATAAAGAGGACATCCAGTAACAAAATGATACTCGTCTTCGATATCATTTGAGCTACATATACTTCAATTACGCTCATTTTTAATGATATTTATATGCCTCACAGATTCAAATTTTAACATATGGGACGAAAGTCTAAGTTTTGATATATTTTTTCTTAAACAACAGTTTGGGATTATGTTTAATTAATCAGATTATTCAAATCGAATTTTCATTTTTTTTTTGTATAAAGTGTATAAACGTTTTACATTTAAATCATTCGCCACAATCCTATGTCAATATCAATAGGGTTAGTTTTAAATATAGGAATACAACATTTAAATTTACTGACTCTGGATACATCCAAACATCAATAAAACGGTTAAAACCAGTATGTTGAAGCAATGTCCGTACGTTGGTTATCCAATTGTTACATCGTATTATATTTTCAGCACCGTTTCTCATATAATATAGTGTACTATATTATATTCAATAAGTTCGTTGATCAGTATATAATTTATAAAATATTTTATAATTCGTACATAGCGATTTATATATAACAATGCGGTCAAATTCATTTTCAGCTTTTGTTTCTGCATTTACGGATTAGTTTTTACCTTTCACGTCTTCAGTGCACATATAAATTTTCAAAATGTCGTGTGCAAAGACAAAAATGTGATATCTGATGCGGTACAGATATGTTTATAAATGAATTCGAAGAACAATAACAAGGATTTGTTCAGATAATATAAGGAATGTGCACATCTGCTACACTTCATAATATGGCAGAAATGACGCTAGTTACGGTTTAACATGTAATTATGGTCGTGAAGAAATACATTACTGAACAGAACATATACGGGAAGATGATAATGTTAAGGTGTGACATTCTGAACTTTCTGAGAAATATGTTTTTGTAAGAATAGTTGTTTCTTTGATATTCAATGATTATTGTCCAACCTTGTGAGAACTTCTACATTTTAATATACAAATATGTGACGAAACTTTAGACAAATGTAAGAATGCTTGCTTCTTCCTTAATAAAGCATATACAATGCGATAAAATAAGTTTTCTTGAGACAAAGACATTATCAACGTTACAAAAGGGTTCTCAGTTTAGCTTTAATAATTATATATCTTAACTATTTGTTTTCGAAAATCATTATTTTAGTAAGATTTTTTTTATAAAAATTAACATACTTATTATTAGTAAAATAAAGTGTATGTTACGCAATGTCTGAATTTGTGTGTGTTTTTGTTCAACCAAGAAGGTCTAAATTTATTATTTATGTTCGACGACTGCTGCAAATCTGTCGAATATATACACAAAAACATGCAGTTATGCTTAGATTGAGTCGTATTAAGAGATATTATGTGATATTAATTACCACATTAAATTTATAGAAGACAATCCACTTATCATAGGAATGCTTACATCTTTCACAATTACAAGCGATTTTTAAATTTAACACCATAACTTACATATCCATTTAGTCCATGTTAATATCATTATTTCATGATAGCACGTGTATTATTTTCTTACATACTTTCTAACCGAAAAAAACAATCTTAAATATAAACTAAGAATATACAGATTTCAGCAAAAGATAATACGATAAAGAAAAAGTGGATCTTATTTTAAAGGTACAGACAACCACATCTGGACGTTGCTTTGAATATACGCAAAGTGAAATTCATGTTTCATAAGCACGTGATCATTCTCTTAATCACTCAGATCTCCTTCAAATAAGAAAAGTGACTCATGGCAATATAATAATTTTCAAGATAAGAGAAATGTTTATAATAATTTATTTTCAAAGATCAATCACACGTAGCGTCGTTTTTACTGACGCGTCCTTTGTTTTACTTAACCCATTTATGACTAGTGGACTCTCCCATCCTTCTAAACTGGATCAATGTATTTCCAAAATTAGGGATGTCTAGTATATTTATTTCTATATTTAGAATATTTCTAATAGAAATTCCTTTAAGCAAACAGCGCAGACCCAGATGAGGCGCCGCATCATGCGGCGTCTCATCTGGGTCTACGCTGTTTGCCAAGGCCTTTTTTTCTAGACGCGTGGCATAAATGGGTTAAAAACAGCACGATAACTGAGAGTAAGTAATAAGCCTCAAACAAAGCTTCTTATTCAATCCTACTATGCATGTGGCTTTATTCATGTAATTATTGTATTCGCAGATTTGTTCGAGGTCACGATACTTTTACTGGTTTTCAATGCATGGGTTATGTCGATGTTTTCTTATAGTCGTCTTAGCGGTTGACAATAAATGTTTCATTGATTTTAGAGGTGTCGTTCGTGAATATGCTTAGTTCATATCATGCCATGTGGTGAATGATCGGAGAATACCAATGAATGAAACCTTTTCATTGATCTCGAGATATGGAATGGGAAAACAAGTGAAATATAACCTGCTCATTTGAATTCAAGCTCCACTGAACTAATAAGGTTCGGTCATTTCACTCTTGCCTGGTGCCATGTTTTTGGACATTTTCTTATTTTATTAATAACAGAACAATAACGCCATCGTCAGTATATTATTCGACCTGTCAAACAATAAACAACACATCATACAAGTCGATACAAAAATATATTTAAGCGATACAAAATCATAGACAATGGACTATTTTTCCATTACATATGTGAGCGACCTTCTTGTAAGCATATGACATCATATATTTATGACGTCAAAGTACACGAAATATAATGTCATTCAACGCACGTTTCGCAAAACGATTAAACAAAACTTATTTCTTCCCTTCCCTTTTTTAGATTACCGATTTATCTTGAAATGTATTGTGTTTAGACTTGACACGGCGATACTATTACAATAACTTAATTGTATTCCTTTCAAATTTTAACAAACGTCAAAATATTTTTTCGGCATTATAAAATTTACCAAGGTAGATTAGAACATGTATTTAAGTGTTTGTATGTTTGACAATTTATATAAATTTAATTAAATACAATGTTGTACATTCTAAAGATTGTTTAGTGGAATGCGCAATTCTTTCATAAAACTTGAATTATGATCAAGTAGAGACACTGATTAAGAATGGTCCTACGTATTGTGACATAACGAAACATATCATGGTTCAGTTTGCTCGTCTCATGGCAAGCCCATGTTAACAAACCGTACGCCATTGTTATTAAGTTGTATATTTGAGCCTACAAGAGAAGATGTACACCCCAGGAAACCTGATACCTTGTGAGCAACGTAATACCAATCGAGCAGCATTGTGTATTTCTGCATGAACTTACATAGGGTAAGTAAATTCGAAAAATTAACAATTTTCAAAGTCCAATTTGAAACAACTGTGTATAAAATTGATAACAACGGTATCGGCCTACGTGTAGAAAAAATCCTGACAAATTTTCTTTAACAAATGAGCGAAATGTGGCTCCCTGAAGTAGAAGATCGGGCAAAATGGGCCATTTTCAGGCATTTAGGGGAGAAAAACGTCTTTAATTTGCAAGCCACTACAATAATTAAATGATTTATACAAACTAACACATGTCTGCCATAACCTCTCAGCAGGGTTTCTCCAGAAAATTATTTCTTGTGGAGAAATTTGCGTTTTTAATGACCATGTTGGGAAAACATGGATACCATCTGGAGAAGAATAGGAAACCTTATGTGAGCAGCAACGTTATAATTCTTTTTCGTGACAACAAACCTATTTCCAGCCATTTTGTTGCAATTTCTTTGCTTTGTAGAGGCCTATAGTAAGTGTATGTGGGCACATATGCATAAGAATTTACTTTTAATGCCTTATACATTACCAATAGTGCCTTTTCAACATGCTCCAGTTTTGTTTTCTTTTTACCAACACTATTTTGGAAAATATAAAGAAAGAAAGGACTGCTTTGTCACATAAATGAATTGGTTAGGTACATAGAATGATGTTTTAATAAGTGTATGTGGGGGTTGTATGTATAATATTTAAATGTGGCGTGTTCTGAGCCTTTTGGTACTAATTCGGCAATTTCTTAATTATTAAATGTTATGATTGCGTTATAGTATAGTAATGGCGTCTCTTTTTTTAAGATAGTAGTAAATGTAGAATACAGAAACAAGTGCTCGTGAGGTCTAGAACACACAGATTTTAATTTACGTTTCTGGATCAAACATCGTTCAGGTGCACCATGCTGTTTGACTTTGGTTTTAAGTTGAATTTGATTTCAGACGAATATCTCCGCTATTGAGCGCAATTATTTCACTTGTCTTACTTCAAACTAATAATGCTTGAATATGATTGAGCAGTGTTGGGACGCTATATTCACGTAATATATTTATCCTCCATTTATATTTTATTATCCGCTTCTTCGTAATCAAATCTCATATGTTCACGCATATAATTATTTGACAAGTCTCCGACTGTACAACCAGTTACCATGCATCAGGTTTTAAAGCAATGCATACCATGTTTTATGTTACATACGGAATATTAAGCTAGTCAATTGTTCCAATAGTTTGTAACAGTCGAGTGGCTTGTGTGATGACGGATCACACGAGAGGCGGAGCCTCGAGTGTGATACGAAATAGCGCAAGCCACGAGACTGATACAAACACTTGGAACAATTGGCTAGCGTAATATTCCTTTTATTATATACAACAACTAACGAAAACAGTTATCAATTGTATTTTTTTGCTTTAACAAAACGGACAAAACATTGAAGTCATTAAAGTGTGACGTCATTAAATGGATCGAAGAAAGTAGTCCAGCTGGTTTGGTAATACGGAATCGTAAACAGCGAGGAGCGTAATACGGATTTATTTCAACGATTGATACAACATGTATTTTGTTAAAAGCATTAAACAGGTATATAATAAAGCAATTTATCCGCTGTGGGGATATTCCTGTCAGTTGGCCTTTAGTTAACCAAAGATTACAGTCTCCTCCGTATAATGAAAGCCATTAACCGTTGTTCATGTGAGCGTGCCGTCTCATAAAATACATTAACGTATTCTGTAACATTAAGATTATTATTTCTAAACTAAAAACATCCATTTAAGAGAATGTCGGAGGTTCATTTTAACGCAGACATGTGCGTGCGATGAAAAACTCAATATGGAAATAGTGTCATGTAATGTTTACCAGAAATGATATTTGCAGTCATGTTTATTTTCATAATGTTACCAACATACTATTTGTTTTTAATTAAAGTGGAAATAAGTCCGTAATTTTCTTGAACATTCGCACATCAACAAACAAAACACCATAAACAATAACAACAACCAAACATATCGTTCATTCGCCGCACGCCAGAAAGTAGGTTGCATAAGTACTAGAAAACCATTATCTGAGATTAGTTCATGATTTCGTTTCCTGAATGCAATTATATTCCCAACAAGAGCAGACACAGTCGTTGTTTTATAGATGTAATATTGTGATTTACAATTATATGTGTTATTCAATATACAATATGTATGTGATGTTTAATTATTTTACCGTAATCGTTGGACATAAGTGTAGTAGTGCGATCCCCATTGAGCGAAGGTCGGCAATTTCAGACAATACGACATATAGTGATTGTAAACGATTTAAATTGGACAAAGCCGAATGCCTTTTTTATAAACGCGGGTATAAAGAACAATGCATTATATTTCTTTCCCAGTGTAATGAATTTGTTTTGTAATGTAAATAATCTGCCAAATTCTATATTATAATCCTTGAAGTTCTAATATCTTTTCTACGTACTTTCCTTTTTGGCGTAAATTACACATTCCATCATATTGACGGAAGTATCGAATGATATAGTTGCTATGCCAGTTGCATTAAAACAATATAGCATGCTGCAACGAATTAAGTTATGGTTTTTAGAGAAAGTAGTGCATTAATGCTCGATTGTTTTGCATGTCTGTACATCATTGTCTTCCTGTTTGTATCCAATTAACTTTGCATGACGTGCATCGCGAAACTTCGCCATCCATTCTGGTTTGATACTCGATGCCTGTACCAGAGTAAGATGTGTCGCACAAATTCGCTATTTTATTAATGTAAAACACAATGATCAAATATAGTTATTATATTTAATATATAATATTATAATTTATTGCATTTCGACGGCTTTTTTGTGTAAATTAAGGGTGAAAATACTATTCAATTAGCATAATTACAAGAAATGCATTTTTATCACAGTTGGCAAATCTTAAGTTATTTTCTGACGTTGTCCCACAAAAGGAAGTTAACTAATGCATGTGTAAGTATTGAACGTTTTAAAAACATTTAATGGATGCTATAATTTTCTTTAATACGTCACAAATATCCAATAAAATACAATTTGATGCATCCAAAACACCACTTAATCATTAATAAGACATGATAAACACGAAAAGTATTTTACAGAAGACAAACGGTATATAAAATAACGTTGAGATATGAGTGTTTTGCCTAAAATAATTCATGATAACGGAACCATCCATTACGCAGCCACATAGAAAACATATCTGTCCCTAGATCGTCAAACACCCTCAGAAAACTTGTCTGGTCCTAAATCAAACGGAAATAACCGCGTAAAGTATAATATATACCGGGAAAAAACGACCGTATACTGCCCGTTGTTTTGACAATAAGAATTTTTAATATTATTATTTAACGGACAAATACTAGAAAATGTATTTTTCGGAAGATTATAAAATAAAAATATCAAAATGTGTGCAAATTGATTTCAATAAGTATTCTATACCTATCAGTAGTGACCGTTATTCAAATAATGTGTTCGTGGTACAAAGACGAAACTAAAGTAATATTAATTATAATATATCGTATAACAAGACTTCTTGCAAGTTTAATCGATTTAACGGAAAGATGTTACACAATGTAGACACAATCAGCTGGAGAAGTTTATTCCTATTTAAAGAGGGCTTTTTATGCTAAATAAAATAACCTTTTCGTTATGTGCATGAATACAAAATTCCATTTATGACACAAAAGTATTAATAATGTAAATTATTATATTCAACACTAGTGTTTTTGTTTACCAAATATATTTACAACTGTATAATAACCACTTGTATAAATCAGTGTAAAGTTGTATCCCTACCTTAAAGAACAGTAATTGGTGGACCGTTGTTCGTAGTTTGCATTCTGTATAATTATTAAATGTGCGCAATACTACTGGACATTGACTTCTTGCGCTGCATGTTTAACTAAATTATTCTAGATTTAAAACCCTCTGAGACGTCTAAGCGGAACCCACGATTGTGTTGATATAGTTTCCCATCCATTTCTTTATCCTGCAGAAACGAACGCAAAATAAGCCACATCACATATCTGTACACACTGTTTATTTCGTTAAATGTGTGCGTTATGTATGCAATTATTCATTTTGACTGAGTTTACTGTTCAACATACATTATTATAAAAAATATGGTATTAAAAGCTACACACACCACATTTCAACTCTGTGTGTCGGAGTGCGCCTCTGTTTGTGGACTCGACGGTGTGTAAAGTGATACTATATTAAAACAAATCTCCTGTAAGCAATCGTTAGTTGTAATGTTCGTTTAAAAAAGCATATCTTTTCCAAAAAAGGAGTGCAAGTTATGAAGTGTTTGCTTTCGAAAAACAGAAACACTTACGGTATACAATTGACATTTCTAGAAAGCGATGCATCTGATTCTAGCTTTGCTTCGTGTCTGAGAACGTTGTTGCTATTGATCAGCTTGGGAATTCATTAATATTTACATAAGTCTATAATGACCAAATGCAATCGCAATTTAGAAAATTAGTATTATCAGTAATCATTAACATAAGTTCAATGACCGACTACACCTCAGAGTTATTGTACAGGCATGCGATTCGAAACACTTAGTTTGATTAATTGTAATCTAGTGAATTGTTTCACCATTTACCACAAACAGAATAAGAATCGTTATGGGCTCTGCGATCTGCAATCAAACAGTCACATGGAATCAAACAGATATTCATACAATTTCAAAAACTTCGTTTACAAGTGGAGATTTTCGTGGAAAGTGTGCGGATCCAATAATCTCCCGGAAAGAAAAAAATATTATCAGAAACACTTGGAAACATTTGCATATAAACCAATTTAACCTTGGATTCTCGACCTATACCAGGTTTGTTCGCTAATATTATTATTCAAAATCGAGCCAAGTTTTAATATATAAGTTTATAATAAATTAAAATACAGGCTATGAACAAGAGTTGTCATTTTATATTGTCTTTCATTAAATTTGTTCGCGAAGTATTTCAGTAAGCCACCTTTAAGCGAATTTCCGGACTGATTAAAAAAATATGGTATACTTGTGTTGTCATACTCGTTCATACGACAACATGCGGATGAATTCGAAAAGTTATTCACTGACGCAGGATCATTTGAAGTTGCTGAAATAACGTCATACGATTGGTCAGGCAATGAAAAAGAGGCTAGTGATAACGCTGAAAAAGTTGTCTTAAACACGTTTGAGATAATAAAACGATCTTTGTGAGACTAGCTCATAAGTATGAATACGTTTTAAATAAAATAAATTCTCAAATAACAGAGAGGTACTGCTGTCAGGAATGAAATACTGGCGCCACAAAGCAGTCATGAATTCGTATATACAACTTTAACCTTCATTCTGTAAATAATAACAAAATAATTCGAGAGAATGTTATTTTACTTTTCATCTAAGGTTTGTTTAATTTGTTGGCATTAAAAGCCATGGGTCCCAGTCCTGATGTTTTACAATGGTTTAAGTCATACCTTTCTGACAGGCAACAACTTGTTGATGTATCTGGTTCTTTCTCTTCATGTGGTAAGGTTACATGCGGTGTTCCCCAGGGATCCATCTTGGGGCCACTACTGTTCTTCATATATTTGAATGATATGCAAGTTTAAAAAAACTTCTTTTGTATGCTGATGATTCTGCCAATCTTGTTGCAGGTAAAAACAGGTCTTTCATTGAAAAAGAACTGACAGATGAATTACAGTCTGTCAGTCAATGGTTAATTGACAATAAACTATCTCTTCATTTAGGTAAAACAGAGACAATTCTTTTTGGTTCTAAACCTAGGTTAAAGTCAGGTGCTTCTGTCAATTTTAGTTGTAATGGTACTCATATTCAGTCAACTTCTTCCGTCAAATATCTTGGTGCTACACTTGATCAGTCTCTGTTTGGTGATTCCATGGCTTGTTTTGTTGTCAAAAAGGCCAATACAAGGTTAAAGTTCCTGTATAGAAAACGTGATTTTCTCTCATTCCACACTAAGAAACTTCTGGGCATGGCTCTAATCCAATGTCATTTCGATTACGCATGTTGCTTTTGGTATCATGGTATAACCAAATTTTGGAAAGATAAACTTCAAGTCACACAAAATAAATTAATGAGGTTTGTCCTAAATCTAGGTCATATGTCACATATAGGTAATGAACAATTTAAGGTTTTGAATTGGTTACCTGTTCAAAAGAGAGTGGAACAAACTACCCTTTGTCATGTTTTCAAAATCAAAAATGGTTTGGCTCCTGAATATATGAGTGAAAACTTTGTTCCCTTTGACAGGTCAAATGAAAGTGGGTGCTATATTATACCCAAAGTCAAAGGTTTTGGTGCTAAATCTTTTGAATTTAACGCTTGTGTTCTGTGGAACAAACTACCTTCCGCTTTAAGGCATATTACAAGTATATCTATTTTTAATTTGTCAGTTAAAACTCATCTTCTTAATATGTAATCATCCTTTTAGATATATATAGTTAGTTTTTAATTGACCCACATTTTAGTATGTCTACTTTTTATGCAAATAATTGTCTTGCATAACTCAAATCTGTGATATTCCTCCCGTGCCTCTCTGTGCCAATACCATCAAAATCCAAGGACCACAATGGAAAAAAGAGATTAAGTGTTCTTTTTTGTGTGATCCCTGGTGTAATGTTATTGACATGGTTTCATTTCTCATACATGTTTATTTTTTTACTATTTTATCATGTATGAAGATATGATTTATCATGTTGTATCACTATACTGAAATAAATATATCTATACAAAAATCTATCTATCTATCTGTGATGAAAATTTATTTAATGATCGATTCTGTTCAAATAATAAGCTTATATAGAGAGTGATTACATATATGATTGAGTAAATAAATCATTAAGAAGTAAAATAGTGAATGAATTTACAAATAAATGAGAAAATGAGCAAATAAATAAATAAATTAAAAGGAATATATATGAATACATATATAAGGAAAAATAAATAACTTTTGATCTGAAACGCATGCGTCTGCTTATGTTGGATGGTTTGCCTGTTTTATATTCACTGCGCGCTAAACTTGATTTGGTGTTTACCCTTCCTTGACTTTGATCCGGATCCAGAAGAAACGTTACGTAAATAACAATAACATTAACACTAGAGAACCTAGGCATCAAATCGACATTTCGATGACGTTCATTACAGTTGATCATAACTAATTGTGTGTATGGGATAATGCAATAACGTTTGGATCAAATGTGCGTATATGCCCAAAAGTTTGTCTGGTATGTGTGACAAAAAAAGCGAATGTGTGTGACACTATGTAAATAAGGAATTTATCAAAACGGATCACATGTTTTCACATTTTACATATTATTATTTTTTTATTTGATCTGAATCAAACACATTGTCCTCTCTTTTTTCTAAGGGTGTTTTGGAAATAGTTATACATTTATTTGTTGATGCCATCATATGCTGTTCTTAATCCACGAAATATATGACACGATATAGCTTAACCAAGTAAATAAGTCAATTGACAATTCGCAGAATCAGTCAGACAATTCAGTACGACGGTTTATTAGTGTTGCTATAACACTATGTGAGAAAATATTACTAGCGTTTGCTGCTTCTAAATTTGTTCCATTGATTATATTCTAAATATGTTGTGAATATTCTTGTTTAGTATTTTTGTAATATTTCTTATAATTATATGCTTAATTTGATAGTTAATGTTCGACTTAAGCATATCCAGTTCATCGATAACAAACCATAAAGCAATTATGCCAACAGTATACACATGCGTCGAAATAACGCTTAAATACTTATCATTTGCAGATTTAGACGGAGACGATAACGACCGCGCCCAAGGTTCCACTTTTGCAATCACTCTCAATTTTTGCAAGGAATCTTCTGTGATGCGCTGAATTGATCAAATCTATGTATTTTGTATATAATTAGTAAGCATATATTTCTGTAGAACGTAGTTTTAAATAACGGCTTTTGTTAAGTACAGACCAATCCGTTGCGTAAAGGTTGCCGATACAAAATGCTGCTTTATAGGATCTTTCGGTAAACGACGGTTGATCAGGAAGCATGTTTGATATGTATTCGCATGTTGAGTCGCAAAGAGCTAGATTGCGGTAGGTATACACAACAAAGCAAAATTAAATGAGTCAGATATGACGCGGAATTATGCTGACGGCTCTAGCAATTAATTCCGAATCAGTATCAATCGTGCAGACATATTGCAGAACATGCTTAGAAGTTGCCAACTGGTTGTCACATGCATGCCAAAATGTTGCCGATATGAAAATCTGGTTTTATAACTATGCAGAACTGCAGATTTATTTCTATTGGGACACTTGGGATATTCGAAATTTAAACGTCAACGTACTGGTGGGTTGATATTGCTATTTCTTACTGCCATGGCCATAGTTGATGTGCTGGTGAATAACTTATGTTTATTTCATATAAGATATGAGTTTAAACCTAATCGGAACACGAGTGTCATTGTCTTGTAAAAAATACGTTGAATATCCTTTTTGGAAGATAACCACTGTTTCCATCCCTAAAAGTGCTCAATTAATTCCGATTGTGTCACTTAGTAAACTATCGATGAAGAAATTACATGTGCAGTCCGCACAGACTGATCGGGGACGACACTTTCAGCTTTTTTGTATATCGTTTAAAAAAAGTCTATTTTTTAAACGAAAATCCGTCTAGTCGGAAAGTGTCGTCCCTGATAAGCATGTGCGGAATGCGCAAGCCATCTCTTCGCCGATAATTTACGTAGTGACACAATCTGAATTAATAAGTAGCCTTTGCGAATTGTGCAAAGTGGGGAATAATTTATTTTAAATGTACACCGTGGGTTAATACTAATATAGTCAAGCAGTGGCGCCGGAGCTGGGTCGTCAGGGGCGGCGGCCGCAGCCCAAATATTTTCGGCAAAAATGAAATTTCGGCAAAGACCTTTTTTCATTTTTTTTGTCATTTCAATACCCGTATATTTGAAAATATCTTTACCACGAAAAAAGGTAATCACGCTTTCGCGGTTATGACACGTGCATTGTTGATTGTCATCACCCGCCCGCGGTAATATACGTGTCAATTATGTTGTTAGTTGATCGGCCTCTCTTATAACGATAATCCCTTTATTATTCTGGTAAATTTATGGTTGCCGGCCAGTGTTCAGTATTCAATGTAAAAATGACCTTGTGGTACCTGTAAGGTTGCCGGTCAGTGAAAATTAAAAAAAACAACTATATAGACCAATTACCAAAAATGATTGCGATAGCGTTCACATTTGATTGTCCTGTGATATTATAGTTGTATGTTTCATGCGATATGGTAATATTGTTACTGTATATACATGTATAAAAATACATCAAATAAAATTTAATACTAGCATCTTAATTTGACTTTTAGCATATGTTTAATCATTATTGGCGTTACATGATCCCTAAAGTAGCTGCGACATACAGAGATCACTTCTCCATCGTCTGTCTGTCTGTCACAACTTTTGTCATTCAGAATATACTGAGTGTACTGTTAACTTTATGAAAAACATGTTTTAACATGCATTATATGTTTTTTTTTAGGTTTAACAAGACTTCTTCATAAATGCGATCTGTTGAGAAAACAGTGACATGTTAAGCGTGAAAAACGTTATTCGTATAACAGGGATAAATACCCTTATAGCTGTATTCATTTTACTTATTAAAACATGTGTTTGACATGCATTATATTTGCATTATGTTTTAAGAGACTAATTCGGATTTTCAATATGCGATATATTTATACAAGTGGAAAGTGAATTATATCATGGGTATATCATGAGTTCATACTTCTATAAAAGTGTACTGTTATTTAACAATATGTGTTTTGTATGGATTATATTTGCATTATTGGACGTATTTAGATTTTCGACCTGTGAGATAATTGTGCAAAGTGGAAAATTAATGTTTCTATAAGTTACTCATGGGTTAGTTCTTATCCTAAAGTGTATTGTTTAATTCACAAACAATATATATTTTTCAAGATTAGTAATTGTATTATGTTTGAAAAGACTTATCAGATTGTCGATTTTTTCAGATAATTGTGAAATGTGAAACGTGTATAATTGTATACGTAGACCATGGATAACAACTTATCAACGAAGTATAGTAGTACTGTAAAATATAAAAAACAACAACTTATTTTGGCAAGCATTAAAAGTATTGTAATTTTATTATGGCTAGAGATCACATTTATGTGTGCAGTAAACGGTGTTTTGCAAGCTGTAGGACACACAAACAAAAAGAGACAATTTGGAACTTGCGTGTCGTATCAGAACAGCAATTGCATGGCAACAGAACACTTTGGTATAAGAGGTCGCTCTTATTTAATGGAGATAAAACCTTATTTTTGTTCAATATAATTATCGGATATTCAAATCGCACTAGGGCCCAAACCATCAAGATCGTATTAGTGCTCGTGTTTCGTATTGGTAATGTATTGATATAACTGTTATTCACTTTATTATTCATTGCCGATATCATTTAAAGCAGATAACTGGCTCAGCATGCTCATTGCATGGAATACGAGAATAGTTAAAATCGTCACAAAGAAGATTGTAATCGGACTAATGTCGTGTCTCGAAACGCAATTAATAGGTTGTGATTCACTTAAATTAGAAACGTACCATATTTTTGATAGAATATTAAATTGGTTAATACAGGACTAACGCCCATTATTAAGCTTTATTACGGGCCTGAATTCAAACAAAATTCAAGTAAAGTTCAAAGTGATGGTATATTAAAAACATGTTGTCAATATTTTAGAAACAATTTTAATTTGGACAACAAAAACTTAAACAAGCGAACAACAAACATAATAAACAAACAGAAAAGCCAGAACACCATATTTTCCATTCATTATTGAAGATTAAAATACGGGCAAAGATATTTCTTTATATGAATACCTGAGGTACTATGATGATAAAAAATGTGTGAATGCATTCAAAACATATTGCGTTTATTTATTTTAAGTCTAAAGCCCATCTCCTTATGTTCGCGTTAATAATTTATTAACGTGGATCACAATTCCTTGCACATGTTTTGTCTTACCTGTTTCGAAACTAAACACATCTATCATTTCACAAACCTCTTATAGTAAGGAAGACAATTACACGAACATATTGTTTTAGTTTCGGGCAAATATCTTTGGAATATACTAAGACAAATATGCTGTGGTAATTGGACTTTATAGATATGTTTACCTTTTGGCTTTTAGCCTTGATCTTTCATGAATATTGTTTTTGTTTGTGAATAATCAAATTTTATGCCAAGCGGGATCATATAGATCTAGATAAATGGTTGTATTGGATATCTCGAATGGTAGCATATACAATTAATGTATCACTAATGCTTTTGTTTAATTGTATCATCATTTAGACTTTTTAGGTCTTGCATAGTTTACAATGCACAAACAGATTATGAATCAACAACAAAACACCACAAGCAACATAACAACAACACCATAAAACTAACAGAAACGACATCTGCGTTGAATTAAAAACATACGAGCTTATTTACTACAAGAACAATATAATTAATTTACTGCAGTGAATATGGATAAATTATTGTGCAATGATTACATGACAAAATCAGTGTTTAAAGTTCAGAATTTCAGTAAATAATGAAGTCAGTTCAATAGCGAGCTCTCTTCGGAGGTATTTTCATGCAGTTACGAGGCCTCCAGTATAGGGGTCCCGTCCGTATCGTCTGTCTCTTAAACATGTTGTATTATAGTGATAATACAAGTTTTGAGGGCATGATCATCTGCGGGCGCTCGAAAAATCCGTTCCTGCCCGAGTGCGCAGCGGATTTTGATTTTGAGAGCGCCAGCAGATGATCATGTCCGAGAAAATGTGTATTTTCGCTACTATTGCATAAACAAATCACACGTTCCAAAATATATTAAAATAACATTGAAAACAATATGTCTTGTTCATTCGACATCGACAAAATAATTCGATTATTTAGATGACGTCATACAGTTCAAGGTTGTGTTTTACATATGCCTCACTAGCTCATCAACAGAAATGACGAGGCTTTACCTTCGGATAGGAATTTTTCGATTTAAAATGTGTTGAAACAGTGGATTAATGCAAGTTTGAAATGCAGCCGCGCCAAGTAAGAAATGAGGACTTATTTTGCCGATATGGATCGAACAAGGCATATTGTTTTCAATGTTATTCTAATTTATGGAATGAAAAACACATAACAGGGCTTGAACGGCACGTGAATCGCCTTGTTAATAAACGATTTCTCCCGTTCAATCCCTCCTTTTGCCAAGTTTCTGCAACCCAGCAGAGGGCGTTATAGATAGAGTTCATGTAATAATGATAATAAATATAGATGAACAAGTTTGCGTTGTGTACGTCTTATTGAATTGAATACGCGACACTATATCACTGCGTAATAAATGCTACGACATGAATGTTTTGATCGATCGGTAGGACATCCACTATAATTGATTATCGAATTTTATTAAAACTGTATTAAACCAAAAAATTAATTGTCGATTTATTATTTTAAAATTGAAATCTAGAGGCTATGATTTAGGGACGAGTTTTGACTTACTCACATTATTCAAACTCATACTGATTGCGACTTCGTTTTTAAAGCATAATGATGATAAAATGGTGGTAGTGCCCAACCGATTTGGAGGCATTTAGCAGTACACGTGTTCGTTCGTACTAACGCATGCCCCGAAGGCTGTGCTTTCAACTTCTCTTTAAATATCTAGTGGATCGCACTGAATTTTTGCAGTTGAATTAGCCTAATGTGTAGATGATCGCAAAGGGAGAGATTTTGGAAACAACGATTGTTTGAAGAACACTCTGTCTGTTTTCCACTATAGAATATATATAGTCCCACAATTTTGTGTTTTCAACTCCTATAAAAGTACTGATCGGATCTCGCTTGAACGTTCACAGTTGAATGACCTAAATTTGTATATAATCAGCAAGGAATGTAGCATCGAAGAGCTTTGGGAGAATTACTGCCCTTTATTCTGTTTCCGGAGTGAATATGGAATATATTGTCGCAACATTTTGTTCTACTAAATCCTCTTTAACAACTGCGTAAATAAAGTTTATCAAAATTAGGTTTTTGTTTTTCAGTTTTTCCATTATTGGATATTTAGTCCCAAATGTTAATTTAAGTGCTCGGCGGATTTCGATCAAACTTTCAGTCAAAGCAGCTGAATGACCTTAATGATCCTTAAGAAAGGAATTTTGGCAGCGATCAGTTTTGGTCTAATTATTACCATTTGTCATTTTGTCCACTGTAGATTATAGTGGATGATATATAGTGGACTGTATGGGATTTGTCTGTTTTCGATTGTTTGTCGTGGCGGAATCAGTATATTTAAAACATATCTAGTTCAATATTTATTAGGATTTAATAAGCCAGGTGTAAATGGACGCCTTTTATGTATCGAAAGTAAATGACATGAAAGTCGGTAGAACATTACAATTTGTATAGTGATAACATGATAGTAAATCAGGAGATAAACCGAATTCTAAGAAGAACAAGCATGCTTCGTGTTCTCCGATACAACAGAAGAGGCACACAAAACAGTGTTAGAACATATGAGATCGTGTATCTCACCAGAGCGACTCCGCATTACTTTAATAATGTTCGAGACATTCATACGTTTACATGCAGACTCGAGTCTGTAGCAACTATATATGAAATACTTAAACTGTGTTATTACGACTCTGGTGCAGTGGAGATAAAATTAGTTGTGTCATATTATATGCAACATTTGACAATTTAGCCATGGGTTGTTCTTGTGAGAAACTTAAATTGAGGCCCATATACAACAAAGGGATTAAAGCGGATACTAAGCTTGCTGGGACATTAACGGAAGCGCAGATTGCGATTATAAGACACAATTGGCAGACGTTGAAAGTTCACATAGCCAATGTCGGAGTTATTACATATGTCAGGTGAGGACTTTACGCCAAAGTTGCAAAACAAATATTATTATGTCTATTTTTAAGTTAATTTGTGTTTGCTAAATGTTATATTATTTGATACCCACTTTATATGAATTCGTTATCGTATATGTTAATGAAAACTTACTGTCAATTAATAAATCAATGTATTAAATAATTGCTATAAAATATGTTTTTATGATGGAATTTTTGGATTTTAATATCTAAAAGTGTTCATACAAATACTGTTATTGTGTGTATTATCGGTATATGAATGATTACCAAACCAAAACATGAAAAGTGTATGTATATATACATACTATATAATTATATTATATCATATATTATAATAAGAACCAATATTTATTTTACTTTTATCGATACCTCTCTTTATTTAGAACAAATGTTTTTTATGGAGTTATGCTAATGTATTTATAGAACAGTTGATAGATGCGCGAGGTTTTTCTACTGATAGTTACGGATGGAATAAATCAGTCAGATGAATAATACTGAAATTTATCAGCCAGATTTATCAATCATGTCTGTCCGCAGATGAAATAAGATAAATACATATTGATAGAGACTGGAGAACATTATTTGAAAAGTATCCTGTAAAAAGTGTCATTCTATTAACGTATGGTGAAATATCATAATATCTGTTCATTCCGTTAACATAAGTTCGGTTTGGCATTGATGAATTAATTGATGAAGAGTATATGACGAAATTACTTATATCTAATTTAATAGTTTTAATCCTATATATTTCATGGTAGCATTCCATTTTTTTTTTATAATGTATTATGACTTTTAGAAATAGACATTTGCATACTTATATATTGCAACGCTTATATGATAAACCATAATATAATACATAAAAAACAGACGCTATTTTTAAAGAAAATATAAAATTAAACATGTTGTATAGCTAGTATTCGTGTCAATATATGAATACCCATAGATTTATCGCGATAAACTGCCGTATAACCCAGTATCTGTCTTTTAAACGATACGAAATTAAGCATTCATTCCGCCTTAACGTCTTCTAAGCTACAAGTAATAACATCATGTGTAAACAAGATAAGCATGGCGTGACTTCAAACATCATTTACGGATGAATGTGATTAGATTTTGAAGATGGAACTTTTACATGAAATTAAATCAAATGAAAACATCAAACCCGACTTAATTTAGATATGCACATTTTTCCAATCACAATCCTTATAATCTGAGAAAATAACTTCTCGTTGTCATGTTAGACAAAGTAAACAAATAGCCCTTGACGTCATTGTTGAAAAGAACGCGTCTTCTCGGAATAAATTGGGCACGGGATCTATTATACTTGGTTATGAGAGTGATTAAATGATAATATAATGTCCAAGATAATAGCATTTTCATTGTTGTAAACAAAATGATATTGTTCATATGTATCAAATGTTGAGATTATGACCAGATATTAACGTGCATGTTATATTTTGTTGAGAGCGAAGGACTTTTGACATATCACATTACAATGTAATTTCCTAAAAAGTGCATGGCATCGTCTGATTCGCAGTTGTGTCTTTTTATTTCCTTATTATAATATGACGACTTATATGTCTTGTACTAGTCTCTAGTATTTTAAAAATACTGGTTCTTTAACCTTTTGGTGAATACATCACAATACAAACAGTGTTGCCATAGGTAAAACGGACCTGAACTAAATTATTATTATTTCATTTTGTTTTTGCTTTTTGGCCCGATTAGGAACGGCGTATTACAATTGACCGAAAGATGATTACGTAAAAAACTACGCGGGTTGTGTTGACTAATACAATAAAACTGTATTATTATTATCATTATTATTATTATTATTTTTTTTTTGTTGCTTTTACCAGCACTGCCACTACTGCTAAGACAGCATTTACTTTTACTACCACTACCACCACTATTACCAAAAATCATACTACATCAAATAATAATACTATAACATCATACTAAATAAATAATAACATATCCATATATTTTCAGCATGTTTGAGAGCAAGCCGGAACTGAAGGAAGTCTTTGAGAAATTTAAAGGACACGATATCGGCGACCTTAAAAGTAACGGACTTCTAAGGCAGCATGCCTTTAAGGTACATACATTTATATATATACTGAATTGATGACGGTTTACGTTTGGGAAACCACTAACCTTATTTTCCACGGATTCTTTGAACTCGCATCTCTTGAAGATATTTCAATAACAGTCTTTATCTAAGTGATCTCATTAAAAAAGGGATGATCATTGTCTTAGTCATTTGTTGTAGATGGTTTGTAGTTTCTTGTATTTGTCAATTGTCAGAAATAACGTATTTATGTTATAAAATTGCAAACCAAACTTAATACGTTTTTATTACATTCAAAAAATAAATAAATATTATCTTGATGTTGTATTTGTATATAAATACTAAAACAAACGTCTATATATGGTGCATGCAAAATTTATACCTCCTACTTGTCTGCCTTGTCTTCACCTATTGTGTAGGTATATACGATCGTTTAAATTACCAATTATCGAATGAAAAGACTGAATGACGTTTTTGCTTATGAAACATGTCTTACACCATATGTTTAATTCACACATTGTATTACACAAAGCTATATTAAGTATAAATATACCACTATTATCTCATTATTAGACGTTTTCCAATAAATGTGCCCCGAATGTATACACATATATGCTTTCTAATTGCCTTTCTGTGTCATTTTATCCTTTTTTAAAGTCCCACCTTTGCAAGCTTTACGATGACATAAAAGTCACGCGTTATGTTACACTTGTTTTTGTAAAATTTTGCCAGTATCTTTAATGGCGAATGTTACAGTGGTATTGTTTGGATATTATTATAATGTTCCTGGCATTTTCCAATGAACACGTCAATGCATCCAATATAACTCGCTAACATTCCGGTGCTAACTTCACACACAGCCAAGATTAAACTTGTTATCAGTCTTAAACGGGCAACTAGCGGAATAAAAAGTTAAACATGTAACAAGCATGCCACTCTTGTAGACAAATATTGTAATAAAGATGTCCTTTTAGTGCTTGAACCAGCTGCTATCTTTAATACGAACATCATCTATATGTATACACTTCAGTCTCAATGAGAACCATTGAACCAATGCTAATCAAAGCTCATAATTTAAGACATCTTACATATAATCAAATATTATCTTGATATTATTACTTGTATTAACAATGATAATTTGCATACAAGTAAAACCATGTCCAAATCTGTTCTCAGGTGATGGCGACGATTGACAAGTGCATCTCACGCCTAGACGAGCCAGAGAATCTTGCGAAGCTGCTTATTGAGGCGGGAGCAATGCACAACACATATAAAGTTCCCCCTGAGTATATACAGGTAGAAGAACACGTGAATGTAATTTCTGCATAATTGATAATTTTTCGTACACAAAATCATAAAATAATAATTATGTTTTATGTTTTTCGATTTAAATCATGAAAAAGACGAATACTATCTGGGTTGTATACGTTCAACCATAATCAAGTTAAATTTAATAATTCAATGCTCATATTAAAAGGTTTATTGTTATTTACAATAGCTGTAATGTTCATTCAAACAGCATTTCTACACATGTGTTGTGAAGTTGATAGGGATTATCTTACGTCGCATAGATTCTTATAAAAAATTTGATTATGTTAGGGAAATTTTCAAAGTAGATCTGAAAGCAGGTAAAAGTATTAAACATGAAAGAGATATAGCGAAACTATATATTGGTATGGCAACAGGCAATACAAATGCCACAGCTGATACAAACTTGAATATAGGGATGTATCATATTTACGCGCAATAAATAATGTGATAAATACAAATGTTATGACATGGGTCTTTATCAATTATTATGTTGAGTATAAAACACTGTTAAAAGATTTATGTATTAGTACAAATATGTTAACACAGGTATAAATGCTAGTAAATGTATAAAAAAACAATATATATAAGAATTAGAAAAAAAACAAAGATGCTCAATATCAATGAGGTGAATCATACCAAATAAAGTGCCTAACGAGCACTGCATATATGCAGACGATATTGTAAAAGAAGTCGTAGTTAGTACTGTGCTGCTAGTGAGTATTGCACTGGACTTGTGATCCATGCAGCTAGCAACGGACTTGTGATCCATGCAGCTAGCAACGGACTTGTGATCCATGCAGCTAGCAACGGTGTGCATATGCACAACCAAAGCCACCGATATTATAAAGGGATGTATTGGATATCCTTGCTTATTTAACACACTGTCGGTAAGAAGTACACAGTTGCGAGAGGCAAATTTCGCAATTTACCATTCAGAAAACTATTTCCCTATAAATGCAGATGCGTATAGGTTTATTGCCGGTCATATATTTCCTTTCCTTGGATACATTTCGCGTATTTCCTTATTGCATGAATCCCCCTTTACGATGGGCTTTACGACATTAAGACGCAATTTAACGTCGTAGAGATTAATATCATAAATTAAACATGAAGTAATATTGTAAGACATTAAAGATGGAGTCTATATTACCATTGATATGGGTTGCTTAAATAATGGCTTTGCATTTATGAACTAGTCCAATAACTTGTTTCTTGCTATTTTTGAAGGATGCAATAAATCGCCTTATAATAAAGTGCGAAAGCTACTTTGAATAGTATAAGAGCACAATTATTTCATATCATTTTTTATTAAAACTTTTAGAAGTCTAATATAGCGGAATATGCCTAACACAATTTACACATTCGTATATATTGTTTGTATTAATTGTCATATACATGTTAACATACTACGTATTAATTAAAACAACTTAGCATTGCAAAAACATATGCTGGGATCTTACTTAACGATTTGGTTGAGAAGTGAATTTCACTGACGATAGAAAATATTCTTACCCGTTCTGTTTAAAATATTTTACAACGTTGGATCATCAATCAAACCAAATTATTTTGATCTGAAAATTCATGCGTACAGTAAAATCAAAACATTATAACCACATCAAATTGTGTATCTTTTTCTTCTAAAATACCAATTCTATAATTTCAATTTGAATGTCAATTACAGATAATCTTTCCCCACTTCCTGAACGCAATCAAGCCACACATAGAAGACTACTGGTCCGATGAGATCGCTAACGCCTGGAAGACTTTGTTTAAGGTCATGACATACTACATGGAGTTTGGGATGACCAAGGGTATTACAGACGTGCACGCTACCAACTATCCTGTAAAACGAGAGAGTTAGGTCCATATAAGACAGAAACAAGACACGTAGAGTGAAACTAAAATATAGCCGTTCCACAACAAAACATGTATTCGTGAAAAAACAATTAATTTTAGGATTAAATTATGTTGTTGTTGTATATTTCTGTATCAATATTAATTAAATTTAATAGTAAATACTCTGATTTGCGTCCGTGCTGAGGCGTAATAAAAAAACATGTCTGTTTCCGGTTACCCGACCGACCGTGTCATTTTACCCCCGACTGCATTTTTTTTATAAAAAATTAAAAAAATAACTAAAAACGTTGACAATACCGACATTGTTTTACACTATTCGGTCGCGATTTAGATCACAAACGGCCCGAAGTTTATACCACGCCAATATCATCAAAAATGGCCGTCTGCTCCAGCGTCGTGGCTTGACACGAAGGCTGAGTCGCCATTTTCTTCCGCCATTTTGGAATTCACCGTAGCGGAAAAAATCCAATGACGAGGCAAAGTCATATTTATATCGAATAAAACCTGACTTATTTTAAAAGTTAAAAACATTTTAAACATGATTTCAAATTATTGTAATTTAATTTTCGGTAGTTTTTTATAATTTAATTTAAAAAAAGATCGTTCCCTCGACGATGCGAGGTTTGACAGCTTCGCGTTCGTTTATATGTAAAAGTTTCCGTTTTTTATTAAATGAAATCGTAACCTCAAGTGTGAAACAGTACTTGATTATCTCAATAAGTTCATTATCTGTAATATCTTGAATTGTTTTGTGCATAACTTTCATTTAAATTATTTAAAACATGTTGGTACCAAATGAGTACGAACATCAAATACTTCCAAACATTTTCAAACCAAAAAATAAATATTTCCCGACCTACCAACCGTCGTTTTTTTAGCCCGTTACCGGAAACAGACATGTTATTTTTTGGGCCTGAGCTATAATTGTAACTATCTGGAAACGCAACATTCGTAAAGGAATGGCTTATATGGATTATTTGATGTCATCGCTGATGTCACTTATTAAAGAAGTTTTGACACGGAATGGCTCATATCTGTTAAACACATTTGTAAGCATTTTTGTAATGTGAAAATACAATCGCTTGCGAAATATTTAAAGATAGTGTCGTAACAAAATTCGTTATCAGTATACCTATAATAGTAGTGTTGTACATGTTCGTAATTATTATTCTTACCTTCTTGAATTACATGTACATCGTAAGTCATTTAGCACTTACATTTAGAATGTACATTTGATCACGACATCAGTGTGCACGACATTTCATTTCATATCACGCATATTTATCATCTCCAGGTTATGACGCATCATGCCTTAGATTGCAAAGATTAACTGCTTTGAATTGAAAAACAAATGTTTGACGGAATTATAATTGACTTCACCTTTTGTAGTCATATTGTTTGTCGTAATGAATTGTCTGAAAACAAAAAATAAATAGGGCGATACACCAGATTGTTAATTTAAATCGGAGTGTGCTTACAATTCATTCATATTTCGGATTTATATGAATGCCCAATTGCCGAAGCAAATTAACAAGTTTGTGCGTGTTTAATTCAACAATGGATGGGTTGCTTAATGATAGAACCATGCTGTGAAGTGTTTTGCATTTTACAAATAAAACAGTGAACAATTAATTGTGTTCGAAAAATATAATCCTTAGCAGATAGTCTAGAATATGTATTAAACTGTTTTTAATTTCGTTCATTTTTATTAAATGTCATCAAACTATGTTTATATATATTTGTTTAAGTTATGTGAATATAAACGGTGCAACTTCATGCGCATTTCATGTGTAATTTTTTAGAGTGCGGTTCTGCTAGACAATATCCCTCAGAACAATAACAACAGCAACAACTGCAACCACACTGTGTCCACGACATATTGAACACGAAATTTGTTTACACCTATTTTTTGGTGTCAACATATAATCAATACGATTTGTTAATTTGTGTTTTATCATCTTCCAATCATCTTCGAACTACACTTACAAACGCACAATTTTACCGGTATGAAGGGTATAAATCTATGATTAAAAATCGTTTTTCAGTTTAAGTCGATATAAAGCATGATATATAATATTATGTTCCATTCTGTCCCGTGCAGTCGTGAACAACGTTTTATATTGTTGCCCCATATTTGATACTTTAATAGTAAAACATATCATCTATGTACTGGTAATTATGCTAATTTAATATTGTTCAGGTCATAACTTTAAACGAATAGTTCGCAATTCTATTTGGTTGGATAGATGTTGCATCTTGCTGTCAAGCACGATAACCAAATCCATACAAAATTATTTTTTCAGATGTTGCTTCATTTGATTGTTTGTTAAGTTTCGAAATTTTGTCTACGTTGTGATTTATGTAATGTTTAGCGGTGGTTTTAAACTTGATCATTATATGGTGGGAATATTATGGATGTAATATTTCATTGTTGATGTAAAATTAACAAATTCCATGTTTTACGTCGTTACTAAACGTAAACAAGGGCAAACTAATTATATTAAATAAAAAATATCGGTTCAAAAATCTAGATAGTTTGTAAAAAAATGTGAACATCAATTGTTATGAGTTTCAGCATGCAATGTATAATCACTTACAATAAGCCGTTCATGATTTCGTCATTTCCTTAGAAACGCTTGTGCGTAAAAGGAAAAAAAGCAGAAGACATGTTTTCGGTGGTCTTTGCAGCACGCGTCGGTCATTGTACGAACAGGCGTCTGTCATTATATCATCACGTAAAACATGCAAGTAATATTCGTTTGAACATCAATATTGAAGAATTGCCATTAGGCTTTATAGCGACAAAACACGCAATCTTGCGGTTTGTCAAAAACGGAACAATTACGTCGTTGACGACCACGCATGCTTTATCAACTATCGACAAAAAATGTTATTAAAAAAAGGTGATATAATAATGCTAAGATGTAGATAAAACATCATGGCTTTACACAAAAATTCGTTATATAGGATCACGCATCCTGAATCGGGTCATTCTATATTGATTATGGTTAGTATGATACATTTAAAATGTATACGTAGTTTGAGTTTATGTAACAAGTTTTATATTCATCTTAACCATGTTATTGGGGTTTTTGCACCCTGCATTAAGGTCTCTGCCTTAAATTAATTATCTGTGAAATACTATGTGATGCTAATTTCAAAGTTTTAACAGTGAGAAGAAAATACGTTGATATTTGTTTTTACTTCATTAAATAAAACGTTCTTATTTTGTTGCTCTGGTGTATGTTAAACAGTTGAGTAACTAAATTTCGATGGAATCGAATTCAACTTAACTTTTATTGCTTTTTAATTTGAATAACAAAACTATAAGTTTATTTTCCATGGACGCGATTATGAGCTAGCGATATATTCTGGGCAAAATGGCTGGTTCGGCTCGTTGTTCAACCGGTTTAACCCCCACCATCCCACACCCAAATATGTTTTGGCATTTGAAGATTTACCAAAGTGTAATTCAGTATGTAATGTTATTTCTGTGTTGTCAATTATTTATATTTTACCTTCGTGTCAAACTCACTCTGGCTATTGCTGAGCTCAATAGAATTGTTTTGTTGCGCCTTAAAACCTGTTAAAATCAGCAAGGATGTGCTTTTACCGTTCAAAGGCCGAGACCAACGCTGCATTTATTTGTTTGTTTTATGTCGTTTTTTATATAGTGTCCCGTATAGAAAAGGAATTTTATAACTAACCTTAGTGTGAACAGAAGTGGGGTTATATTGCTTAGCATTATCCTATCGGTCAGTCGGTCTGGCGATCGGTCGATCGGTCGGTTTGACGGTCCGTAGATCTTTTCTTTCTGTTCGATATCTTAAAACACGCTTTAATCTATAACCTCACAAATTGGAAGATGATTATGTGGGAGGACAAAAAGACGCTTATCGGTTATGAGGTCAACAGGTTAAAGTTCACGGTCACAGGAGCTCCTGACAGAACATTTTGTTATCCACAAGATATCTTGAAAATGCTTTGCACTAACAACATTCATATCAGTGTAGTGGTTTAAGAAAGAGATATTTTTGAGGAAACTAGGTTAAAGGTAAAGATAACAGGCTGTCTTTATACGAACCTTGTTTCTCATATGTATTCAAGAACGCTTTGACCTGCAATAATGCAAAAGTGTATAATGGTTACAAGGGACGAAATGAAGACGTGTTTTGATTAAGAGGTCACCAGGTCAAATGTGAAGTTCAGTGAGCTTGAAGCAAGACACTGGTTTCTTCGTGGTACATGTAGAATGATTTAACCTCCGTTTATCTTAATTATCATGATGGTTACTTATGATTCAATAATGACGCATACTGATTTTGAGGTGCATAGGTCGAATGTAAATGAAATAGTTGTTTCCGCACGATAATTTTGGAACGCGATGACCTACGATAATGTTAATTCGTATAGCGTTTACTTAGGTGCAGTGTATGACGATGAGGCCAACATATAAAAGGTCAGAGTGACTTGTATCATGAAATTGGTATCCATACAATATCTAGAGAATTCTTAGCATCATATAAATAAGAATGCTGGTTAGTCTTGAAGAATGATGACCCCTCATACAATTCAAATCAAGATATCTAAGGTCAATGTCACATGCATTGGACGACTTTGATGCAAGACGGGATATATTGTGTACGACTGAGATAATATCTAGTTGTTTATAAGCGTTTAAGCGTTTTTTTTATCTCAGACAAACAACCAAATGAGAGTTTTCAAGGAAAACACATTTTTAAATAAATATTGATGTTATAAGAAGTCCTTAATACAGAATATTTATAAAAGTAAAACAAAGTGTTACCTTAGACATNTTAAATCTAATTTTAATTTGTGTTTAATATCATTCAGGAAATGACTTGAAACAAATAATTCGCAATTTTATTTGGTTCAATAGAAGTTGCATCTTGCTGTCAAGCGCGATAGCTAAATCCATACAAAATGACTTTTTCAGATGTTGCATCATTTGCTTGTATGTTTATTTCAGAAATTGTGTCTACGTTGTGATTAATGTCATGTGTGATGGTGGTTTTTAACTTGTCCGTTAAATGGTGGAAATATAAGGGATGTAATATTTAATTCTTGATGTACCATTAACAAATTCCATGCTATACATCGTTACTAAACGTAAACACGGGCAAACTAGTTATATTAAATAAAATATATCGATTCAAAAATTCAGATAGTTTGAACAAAATTGTGTAAATCAATTGTAATAAGTTGTGCATACAATGTATAATCACCTACAATAAGCCGTTCATGATTTTCTTATTTCATAAGAAACGCTTGTGCGTAAAAGGAAAAACAGCAGAAGACTTGTATTCGGTGATCTATGCAACATGCATCGGTCATTGAAGGAACAGGCAAATGTCATTATATCATCACGTATAACATACAAGTAATATTCGTTTGAAAATCAACATTGCAGAATTGCCATTAGGCTAATGTTTATAACGACAAAACACGCAATCTTGCGGTTTGTCAAGTACGGAACAATTACGTCGTTGAAGACCACGCGTGCTTTATCAACTATCGACAGAAAAAAATGATGAAAATAAAACATTATGGCTTTACACAATAATTTGTTATTATAGGATTACGAATGCTTAATCAGGTCATGCTTATATTGATCATGATTAGTATGACAAATTTGAAATGTATAAGTAGTGTGCGTTTATTCTAACCATATTATGGGGCTTTTTGCACCCTGCATTAAGGTCTCTTCCTAAGATTAATTATCTGTGACATACTATGTGATGCTACTTTGAAAGTGTTAACAGTGAGAAGGATATTAGTTGATGTCTGTATGTACTTCATTAAATCGTGCCTCAGAACGTTCTTATTGTTTTGCTCTGGTGTATTTTAAACCGTTGAGTAATAAAATTGCAATTCAGATTACCTGTTATTGCTTTTCATTTTGAATAACAATGCTATGATTTTTTTATATGGAAGTGGCTATGAGCTAGCGATCAAATTATGGCTAATCGTTAGGTTAGGCTCGTTGTTCGACCGTTCTACCCCTCCTCTCCCCATCCCCGTATGTTTTTGCGTTTGAAGGTTCTGACTACAAATCATGTTTGTGTAATCCAGTATGTTGTGTCTTTTCTGTGTTGTCAGGTATTCCTATTTTATCTTCGTTTCAGACTCACTCTGATTATTGCTGAGCTCAATGTGATTGTTTTTTTTCCGCGGTTGTAAATGGAAATTTGTCTCCTGATAATGTTTCTTGAGTATTATTAATCCTAGATATTATTATGCGAAGAAGTGGAGCTATATTACTTAACACAAGCCTATCAGTCAGTCGGTCGATCGATCGATTTGTCGGTCGGTTTGAAAGTCCGTAGATCTTTCATGTCCGTATCAAAAGAACGATTTGATCTATAACCACACAAATTGGTAAGATGCTTATTTGGGTGTACAGAAAGACGCCTATTGATTATGAGGTCAACAGATTAAAGGTCAAGGTAAGGGCGCTTGTCACAGTGCATTTGTTTTCCGCAATATATATCTTGAGAATGCTTTCACCTTACATTATTCATATTGGAGATGTGGTTAGTTTTTAGAACCGGACAATTTTGAGAAAACTAGGTAAACAGTATAGATACCAGACTGTCGTTACGTCAAATTAGTTTCTGCTATATGTTTAAGAACGCTTTGACCTGCCATTATGCACATGTGTATAATGGTTAGAAGAGAGGAAATTAAGACGCATTCTGATTTAGAGGTCACCAGGTCAAAGGTGAAATTCAGTGAGCTTGTAACAAAAACAATTGGTTCTTCGTGATACATGTAGAATTATTTAGCCTCCTATTATCTAAAGTATTATGATGGTTACGTGTGAGGAAATAATGACGCATACTGATTGTGCGGTACATAGGTCAAATGTAAAGATCAAAAGAAATATTTGTTTCCGCACAATTATTTTGGAACGCTATGACCTACCATAATGCGAATTCGTATAGCGTTAACTTATGTGCAGAGTATGACGATGGGGCCAACATATGCAAGGTCAAGGTCAGAGTAACTTGTATCATGAAATTGGTATCCACACAATATCTAGAGAATTTATAGGATCATATGAATTAGAATGCTGGTTAGTATTGGAGAATGATGAACCCTCATGCTTTTCAAATCAATATATATGAGGTCAAGGCCACATGCATTGGACGACTTTGATGCAAGACGGGTTATATTTTTTTTAACATATCTTGTTACGACTGAGATAATATCTAGTTATTTATATAAGCATTTAAGCGTTTTTTAATCTCAGACAAACAACAAAAGGAGAGTTTATATGGAAAAAAAATCACATTTTAAAAAGTATATTGACGTTGTAACTAATCCCTAATACAGAATATTTCTAAAAGGTACACAAAGTGTTACCTTAGACTTCTTGAGCACTTTACGGCTATTTTAATCAGTACTTTATTTGGTATGAATGCAATGTGTATCATGTACTCCTTCGCGCATGCGCATTTATACCAGTTCTATACTATGGGAAAGATGTTATTGAATTGCGGGAGACATGTACATTATTTTGTCGTAAAAATTGTGTAAATCTGTCGAATAAGTAAATATGCTATGCGTCAACTTGGAATATGCATTTATTGAATAAGTGTATGCATTTAAGTTCGCAATATACTATAGATTTCCTACTCAATTTCAATATAAAAGCAAAAACTTCAAAAACAATAAGCTCAAACATTTGCGCATAGAGACCCCCATAACTATACCTTTTCTAAAAGAGCATTCCTAGCCGCATTGATTAAAAAATAACAATGATAGGTAATGCGATATGTAAGAAAGAACTCGCCACGAATCAAAGGTCACTGTTTTACGGCCATCTATTAAACGGCTTCTCTGCAGTTCATAAGGGTTTCCCGCCATCTGTCAAAGTCGCATGTAGTCTCAAACCTTCAAGCAAAAGAGTGAATTTCTAGTTAACAACAATGTTTTCCCTGTCACATGCACAACGTAATATTCTAAATTAAAGTCATGGCAAGAGCCCCTACAGAGAATTGTTTCTTAAAATAAATAATGTTCTTGTTTTCAGAGAGTATAGCATTGCACTCCAAAAATATTTAGTATACTGTAATCTTAAGGCAAAAACGTCAATGGTTCCTTTCATATATAGGGCAGTGCTAAAAACGTAAACCGTTTTAACACCGGGTCTCGGAAATTACTTTAGTTTGTGTTGAAATAATATGGTTTGACCAAACCAATTATCTTGCATTTAAGGTAGATGATCAAAAACATATAAACTAGTATTTGGTTTGTGTGATGAATTTAAAATTGCAGACGAATTAGGTAAAGAACGAACCTAGCAGCGAAAAATAGATTTAATTGTTAAATGTGTGGCGAAACAGTACTTTAAATATGTAATGGAAAATACACCGTGACGGTCGTGAATTTGTCTGAATTCGAAAATGGAAAGAAAATGTCTTTGTCCTCTAAGTGTACTATAATTGTTAAGAGTTACGTTTGTTTTATCGCGAAACATCCCCAACGAATTTCGTGATAACCACCTTGAAATAAGGTTCTCTTTCCTCTGAAGAATTCCTCTGTTATTGATGAGAGCGATATATTGTAGAATGAATAAAGCATTAAAAATAAAAAGTAGTTATTCAGTTATGTATATATGACAACATCCTGCTATAAGTAAAGCTGTCTTCAAAGCTGTCTGTAAACAACCGAGATGTTACATAATATTATTAAGACGTTGATTCACTTTTGTAATAAATATAGGATCTGTCAAGTTGTCATGGGGCATTATATCTAATTCATGAAGTTTGTAAAAAAACAGACTTTCTGAGTGCTTTCTAATGCATTTCACGGAGATTTATGTAATTTGGCAAACCATGGTAATGTTTTTGGAGAATGAGAACTTCATAACCACATACAAGTGCGCTTATATCATAAATGTTTATCACAAGACGTTCATAATGTCAATTCTCTAAACAACAAGAACAATATTTCAAACAAAAACTATCGATTGTTTATTTATGTTTCAGCGCTTTCATAAGATATGAGTATTTGCAACGGTTGTCTTTTGCAGGCATTACTTCCAATTCCCATTGGCATGTAATATTCCGGGAATGCATGGATCCATTTAAACGTTCAGAATATATATCGTTTACTAGTTAGAATAACGTGAAGACAAAAGTTTAAGTGTCACTTTTTAGCTATAATAATGCCTTAGATGTCATGCTGATTGTTGTATAGGTTGTTATGACCGGTTTGCAAGTTGAAAACTTCCATAAATTAATGTAAGATTGAAACACAGAAAAGTATAAAATTGTGTTTAACGTAATGTAGGTATTTGTGTAAGACTACCGAAGCGCATACTACAGGATATGCATTGTGAAAGTTTATATATATGCAACACATGCATCGTGAAAGTAAATACGAGATGGAATATCACATATCCATCCATGGTTCGCTCTCTCTCGTTTATATTGCATGTTTTCACGGATTCAATACAAGTGTGTTATTATAAATAAACTGCCTACTTATGTGTCATTCTATAATCATTGAAGGTCCAAACAATATTTTATCCATGGTTCTCTTTTAACGTAACACGATCTTTAGACATATGTGTAAATGGAACAGTTTGGTATAGATTTATCATTTCAACCAAGGTCATTAGTTAAAACATGTATTGACAACATATCTGATAATGCAAATTTGCAACTGCGTTTTGTATTCAGTAGATGTAATTATTTTACCAAATACTATAGAATCAGAAATAGTCCGGTACATATAAACGTTGGCAGAAACACAAATGCAATACAAGTAATTTATGTTCAAGTATCGTTAAGGTTAATACAATTTAAGAAAGTTAAAATGACAGGACAAGTTCATCATGTAAAAGCGAAAATAATGCCGTGTGTGGTCAACACTTACAGTTTGAGTTAACTAAATAAAGTGTAATTTATCGTCAACGCATTATATATGATTATAAAGCACACTTACAAGCATAACTTAACCCCGGAATCGTATATAATATTAATTATAATACAATTACAAATTAAAATTAGTACAATTTTCACCCCTACCTAACTTAGCAAAAGGGATCCTCTAAAGGGTCAATAAAAACCACGAATAAGACTTCATCTACTTTTTATTTGCTAAAAAGTGTAATGATAACTTAATTTTTACAGTACGACATTGTCGCATATCTGTGCCACATTCTATTCCTCTTATTGTCAAAAACGTTTATTTCTTGACATGCATCAAGAAACTGTGCAATTAATTAGGAATTGTTCATAATTTCTGATAACATATAAAGATATATTGCTTGATATCATCCCGGTCTTAACGGTGTCTAAGCTTGTTGACAAATGAGTCTCTTATCCAACAATAGTGGCAGTTTCTTTGCATCAAACACACACGTTTGAGTAATATGTGCAAATAGCTATAACACTAATTTAATGTTTGAGTCAAATTTCTGCTGGGACCAGACATGGTAACTTCCTATGCCCGTACAAACTGGCTGTATAATAATAATAATAATAATAATAATAATAATAATAATAATAATAATAATAATAATAATAATAATAATAATAATAATAATTATAATTAT
>VMBQ01000095.1:119773-176496 GCA_007657795.1 Dreissena rostriformis
AATATTTAATTTCGTTGATAATTCGATTATTTAGTACAGTCCCTTTAATAATGCTTAATTTTGTTACTGGTGACGTCATCGTGTCTTTCCTCCTAAATACGTAATCGATACGAACAACCGACACTGTTTTAGCTACATGATAGGTACATGTACTCCAGTTTATATCGGTCAACTTTATTCATAATTATTTTTTCTCTGATGGTAGTTTCTTGATCAATTTAATTTTTAGCTTCGTTTTATTTATTTTGAATTAGTCACATAAACAATCTAGTAGGTAATTTGGATCTTTTACACCCAATATTGCTGCTTCTTCCTGTAGGTGCGCGATGATGATCTGAAATATTAACTATATGATGCTATATTCTGAAATCTTTTTTGTATAAAGAAGGGATGTAGTTGATGCGTGTTAGTAATTTCATTTCATCGTGCCTCAAAAAGTTGTAACTCTGTTGCTCTGGTCTCCTTTCAACCATTGAGTAATAAAATAGTAATTAAATTGAATGCGTTTTAATTCCCTTTTATTACTGTTTAATTTGAGTTGCAATGCTATGAGGTTAAATTTTATTTACACTTATATGTATCATGAATATTGCTGGGCCAAGTGTGAGGTTGAGCGCTCATTAACTGGTTTAAACCCCCAATGCTTAGCATTGACCGTTCCAAGGCGGTGACCCCAGCTTTATTCTACTATGTATATATGTTGTTTCGTTTTGTGCCGTACTGTACCGTTTCGGCAATCGGTTCCTTGCCATAAATAAAGGACCACAGAGGTGTGTATGATAAAACTGCAATACTGCTGCAGCTTCTGGAGTTTCACTTCTATATATTATAAGCGTACTCTTTTTTTCCATTATTTTGACAATGGTTTTCATAATTAACAAACGTTATATATATATGTAAATGAGTTTTATATAAGGCTTATAACAAGGTAAACAGTAAATGTTCGGGCATGGAAACGTTTCCAATAATGCAGCACATTTGACACAATCAATAAACAGAATTGTAGCTGATTGTTACGTACTTTAACGCGATTTTGTTTTAAATCTAAGGGATAATAAATTAGAACTTTTTTTTCGTAAACATTATGAGCTAAATCACTCTTATTTTATCCATATTAGTTATTAGTTACACATCCAGGTACCAAATAAACTAGAAGTCATTGTGACGGCCCTCACTCAATCGAACTTAATATCCAAGAATGGGCATTGTTTATAAAGAAAGAAAACGCGTGTAGCTACAATTAGTATCAATATTGACTTCACATGACCGATAAGATTATTGCATGATGCGAGTGTCTGATTATTGTCATTTCCAGTATACCGTTCACTCTTTTATGTTAATTATACTCTTAGTTTCAAAAATCTCATATGGTTGAAATATAAAACATTCGTCAATCTGTAAACATGTTCCTTCATCAACAAATGCGTAAGGTATTGTGACCAATAGTGTAATTCTCAAACAGTTCTTAAAATATTAGATATACGTGTAACCAAACAACAGGAGGTGCATCTTTGTGACTAACTACTGCAAATCAATAGATTAAACACAGCTCTAAATATAAGAAATAACAGGATATGTGTTGAAAGCCTTGGAATGGTATAATAGGTAAGTATTGGTTAATGTACGTAAATAAGTATTTATTCATAAAACGTATCAATGCACAAACTTCTGTTGAGATATAACTTAACGATTATTTTACGATGTGAATTTCACGGAAGATCAAAACTATTCTAGAGCGTAGTGTTTAAACTATTGTACGACGTAAGATAATCAATCGAACCGTTTTATTCTGATTAAACATACCTGCGTACACTATTATGGCATATATGCATTTATATAGACTGTATATACACTAATAGAGTGTTGTTATTATGAGATTAATGTTTATGAGTAGACTTAAATAGCCCTCAATCTGCTTTTTAAAATGCACTATATTGCAAATGCTTATATTCAATTGAATACGTCACTGATCTATGTCAATACAGTCGCCTGTCTTTTGCAGACATACACCTATACTGATAGTCTTTTTCTCACCTCACGTAATTCGGTTCGTTTACTTATCAAACTCTTTATCTATTTATTCTCAAATGCCAATTCTACAATTTCACTTTCAATGTCAATTACAGATAATCTTTCCCCATTCCTGAACGCAATCAAGCCACACATATAGGGCTACTGGTCCGAAGACATCGCGAACGCCTGGAAGACGTTGTTTAAGATTATGACGTACTACATGGAGATTGGGATGACCAACGGTGTAACAGGAGTTAACTCACTACATGGACATTGTAATGACCAAGGTTGTACCAGAAGTGAACTCAACAAGTAGTCATGTTAAAGGTGACACTTAGCCCCATAGGAGCCAGGAACTATACACGCAGAGCGAAAACTGAAATAAACATAAGCCGTTCCACGACAAAACATGTATTCGTGAAAAAAATCAATTTGAAGATTTTAATATTTTGTTGTTTAATATTTATATATGAATTAAATTCCATATTAAATACTCTAATTTGTTTCCATGTTGAGTTATAAGTGTGACTATCTGGAAGCGCACCATGCACAAAAAAGTGGCTTATATGGATTATTTTATGTCATCACTGTTGTCACTAATTAAAACAAGTTTTGACACGGACTGGCTCATATCTGTTTAAAACAATTGAAAGCAATTTAGCAATGCGTCAATACATTCGCTTGCGAAATATTTAACTGATAGTGTCGTTTCAATATTCGTTTTCATAATATACCTAGAATATCATTGTTGTACATGTTCGTAATAAGTATTCTCATCCTCTTGAAGTGCATGTATATCGTAAGTCATTTAGCAATTACATTCAACATTTACATCTGGCCACGGCATCAGGCTTCACGACATTTCATTTTATTTAACGCATATATTTGTTTTTCCAACACATTTGATTACAAGACTGGAAACAAATACATATACAAATGCATATGCTACACATCTAAAGTCGTATGTTACATAAATAATTATTGACAATGATAATGTTGATAAACAAGATTGCAGGCAGTATTATGTCTTTCTTTGGGAGATAACATAACAAATCATGAGCTTCCTGTCAACATATCTTTAACGTTTATAAACGAAATGCAAACTGAAAAGAAGGCTTCATTTGTTAACGACATGATATATATCATATACAACATAGTCTTAGGATGACACTGTGAATATATGACAGCTCCATGATATTTTGTGTTGGAACAACAACATAAAATAAATATTAAACGCATATTGATCATTTACAGGTTATGACGCATCATCCCTTACATTGCAAAACTTCACTGTGTTGAATTAAAAAATATCCATGAAGGAAATGAAATGCTATGATACTTCACCTTTTTGTAGTCATATTGTTTGTCGTTATAAATTGTCTGAAAACAAATGATAATAAGTATTGTTAATTTCAATTTGATTTTGCTTACAATTCCTCTATATTTCGGATTAATATGAATTCTCATTTCCAAAGCAAATACACAAGTTAATGCGTGTTTAATGCAACACTGGATGGCTTCTATAATAATAGAACAATGCTGTGAAATGTTATGCATTTAAGACATAAGACAGTGAGCAATCAATTATGTTAGAAAACTATAATACGTAGAAGAGTCTAGAATTTGTATTAAGGTTTTGTTTTAATTTCGTTCATTTTTATAACATCTCATCGAACTATGTTTTTATATTTTGTTCAGTTATGTGAACATAAACTGTGCAAAGTAATTCTTATTTCATGTGAATTGTTTTAGTGTGCGTTTCTTCTTAACATTATCCTTTAAAACAATAGCAACAAACAAAAACAATTACAACCAATCTATGTCCATGACATTATCAACACGATATTGTTAACTCATATTTTATGTTGTCAATAAATAATCAAGACGATTTATTATTTGTTTTTTTATCATCTTCAAATCATCTTTGAACTTCACGAACAAAGGCACTGTTTTACCGATGGAATTGATACTAAATAATGTATAAATCAATGGTTTAAAATCGTTTCTCAGTTAAAGTTGCTGTATAACATTATATATTATATGTTCCATTCTGCCCCATACAGTCGTGAACATTTTTTTTTATATTGTTTCCCCATATTTGATAATAGTGGAATTTTATAATATTTACAAACATATCATCCATGTACTGGTAATTAAATTACATTAAATCTAACCATGACAGTCAGATATTTATTCAAACATGTTATATAATTATAATTATGTAAAATCTTATTTTAATTTGTATTCGGGTAATGAGTTTAAATAAATAATTTGTAATTATTTGGTATGATGGAAGTTGTATCTTGCTGTCAAGCACGATAACTTAATCCAAACTAAATTATTTTTCAAATGTTGCATCATTGGATTGTATGTGTATTTTCCAAATTCTTTAATCGTTGTGATGTTTATGATGTTTGATGGTGGTTTTAAACGTGTCCTTTAGAAGTTAGAACAATTATTGATGTCATATTTCATTTTTGATGCAAAATGAACAAATAACTATGGTATACATCGTTACTTAATTAACACGAGCAAACTAATTCTATTACATACAACTGTTAAAAAACCTAGACAGTTTATACATAATTGTGAAAATCATTTGCAATAAGTTGTACACACAATTTATAATAAATTACAATAAGCTGTTCAAAATGTCCTCATTTCCCAAGAAACGCTTGTGCGTAAAAGGAAGAAAAGAAGAAGAAATATATTCGTTTGTTCTATGCAACAAGCATCGGTCATTATAAGAACATGAATCTGTCATTATATCATCCAGCATAACATGCAAGTTATACTCGTTTGCAAATCAATATTGCAGTTTGGACCCCGTTGGAAATAAGTTTTGTACGATCTTTCGTCAAAACTTTACGGGTTATCCAGTGCACTTTTATATCTATATTTCAATATAATTTAATTTTGACCAATAAGTGTGATAAAGTGTTATAGAGTATTAACCACATATATATTATATATATACACAATTTTGTTATGTGCACAAATAAAATTATTATTATCATTATTATAAAATTGGCATTAGGCTAATGTTAATAACGACCAAACACGCAATATTGCTATTTGTAAAGAACGGAGCAATTACGTCGTTGAAGACCTCAAATGCTTTATCAACTATCAACAGAACAAATGTTATTAAAAATGTAATATTATAATGCTAAGATGTAGATAAAACATGAAGGCTTAACACAATATCTCGTTAGTTTGTGATTAAGAATGCTTAATCAGGTCACGCGTTATATTAATCATGATTAGTATGATAACTTTTTTAATGTAGTTTGCATTTATGCAAGAAGTTGCATATTCATCCAAACCATGTAATTGGGGCTTTTGCAACCTGCATTTATGTCTCTTCCTAAAATTAATTATCTGTGAAATACTATGTGATGCTAATTGCAGTGTTTTAACAGTGAGAAGAAAATAAGATGATATATGTTTGTACTTTATTAAATCGTGCATCGGAACGTTCTTATTTTGTTGCTCTGGTGAATGTTGAGTAACTAAATTTCGATTCAATCGAGTTCATCTTACCTTTTATTGCTTATTAATTTGAATAACAATGCTATGAGTTTATTTTCTATGGACGCGGTAATGAGATAGCGATCCATTCTGGGCAAAAGGTGAGGTTCGGCTCGTTGTTCAACCGGATTAACCCCCACCCTCCCACACCCCAAAATGTTTTTTGCATTTGAAGGTTTACCAAATGAATCACGTTTGTGTAATTCAGTATGTTTTGTTATATTCTGTGTTGTCAATTATTCATATTTTACCTTCGTTTCAAGCTCACTCTGATTTTTGCTGAGCTCAATGTCATTGTTTTGTTGACCATTAGGACCTGTCAAAATCAACAAGGATGTGCTATTACCGTTTAAAGGCCGAGACCAACGCTGTATGTATTTGTATGTTTTATGTTGTATTTTATATAGTGTCCAGTATTGAATAGGAATTTTATAACTAGCCTTAGAATGCACAGAATTACTTAGCATAAGCCTGTCGGTCACATTGTCTGGCGATCGGTCGATCGGTCGGTTTGACGGTCCGCAGATCTTTTTTCTGTGCGATATATAAAAAAACGCTTTGATCTATAACCTCACAAATTGGTAAAATAATTAGGTGGAAAGACAAAAAGACTTATCGGTTATAAGGTCAAGAGGTTAGAGGTCACGGTCACAGGCGCTCGTGACAGAACATTTGGTTATCCACAAGATATTTTGAAGATGCTTTCACCAAACAACATTCATATTGGGATAGTGGTTTGAGAAAGAGCTAATTTTTAAGTATCAAACCAGGTAAAAGGTTAAGATAACAGGCTGTCGTAACAAGAACTGTGTTTCTTATATGTATTTAAGAACGCTTTGACCTGCAATAATACAAAAGTGTATAATGGTTACGAAAGACGAAATGAAGACGCATTTTGATTTAGAGGTCACCAGGTCAAAGGTGGTAAAGTTCATTGAGCTTGCAGCAAGACACTGGTTTCTTCGTGGTACATTTAAAGTGATTTTACATCCTTTTATCTAAATTAGCATGATGGTTACTTGTGATTAAATAATGACGCATACTGATTGTGAGTAACATTGGTAAAATGGAAAGATCAACAGAAATATTTGTTTCCGCACACTTATTTTGGTACGCGAATTCGTTTAGCGTTTACTTAGGTGCAGAGTATGACGATGGGGCCAACATATCAAAAGGTCAAGGTAAGAGTGACTTGTATCATGAAATTGGTATCCACACACTATCTAGAGAATTCCTAGCATCATATAAATAAGAATGCTGGTTAGTATTGAAGAATGATGACCCTTCATGCATTTCAAATCAAGATATTTAAGGTGAAGGTCACATGCATTAAACGACTTTGATGCAAGACGGGGTATATTTTGTAAACATATCTTGTTACGGCTGAGATAATATCTAGTTGTTTATAAGCGTTTAAGCTTTTTATATCTCAGACAAACAAACAGAGGAGAGTTTAAATGGAAAACACATTTGAAAATGAATATTGATGTTATAAGAAGTCCCTAATACAGAATATTTATGAAAGTTACACAAAGTGTTACCTTTGACATTTTGAGCACTATACAGCTATTTTAATCATTACTTTAATTGGTATGAATAAAATGCGTATTATGTACTCCTTTTCTTGTGAACATCAATTGTTATAAGTTGGCATACAATGTATAATCACTTACAATAAGCCGTTCATGATTTCGTCATTTTCTAAGAAACGCTTGTGCGTAAAAGGAAAAAAAGCAGAAGACATGTTTTCGGTGGTCTATGCAGCACGCGTCGTTCATTGTACAAACAAGTTATATTCGTTTGAACATCAATATTGAGGAATTGCCATTAGGCTAATGTTTATAGCGACAAAACACGCAATCTTGCGGTTTGTCAAAAACGGAACAATTACGTCGCTGATGACCACGCATGCTTTATCAACTATCGACAAAAAAATGTTATTAAAAAAGGTGATATAATAATGCTAAGATGAAGATAAAACATCATGGCTTTACACAAATATTCGTTATATAGGATCACCGATCCTGAATCGGGTCATTCTTATATTGATTATGGTTAGTATGATAAATTTAAAATGTATTCGTAGTTTGAGTTTATGTAACAAGTTTTATATTCATCTTAACCATGTTATCGGGGTTTTTGCACCCTGCATTAAGGTCTCTGCCTTAAATTAATTATCTGTGAAATACTATGTGATGCTCATTTCAAAGTTTTAACAGTGAGAAGAAAATACGTTGATATTTGTTTTTACTTCATTAAATAAAACGTTCTTATTTTGTTGCTCTGGTGTATGTTAAACAGTTGAGTAACTAAATTTCGATGGAATCGAATTCAACTTAACTTTTATTGCTTTTTAATTTGAATAACAAAACTATAAGTTTATTTTCCATGGACGCGATTATGAGCTAGCGATATATTCTGGGCAAAATGGCTGGTTCGGCTCGTTGTTCAACCGGTTTAACCCCCACCATCCCACACCCAAATATGTTTTGGCATTTGAAGATTTACCAAAGTGTAATTCAGTATGTAATGTTATTTCTGTGTTGTCAATTATTTATATTTTACCTTCGTGTCAAACTCACTCTGGCTATTGCTGAGCTCAATAGAATTGTTTTGTTGCGCCTTAAAACCTGTTAAAATCAGCAAAGATGTGCTTTTACCGTTCAAAGGCCGAGACCAACGCTGCATGTTTTTGTTTGTTTTATGTCGTATTTTATATAGTGGCCCGTATTGAATAGGAAATTTATAACTAGCCTTAGTATGAACAGAAGTAGGGCTATATTGCTTAGCATTATCCTATCGGTCAGTCGGTCTGGCGATCGGTCGATCGGTCGGTTTGACGGTCCGTAGATCTTTTCTTTCTGTTCGATATCTTAAAACACGCTTTAATCTATAACCTCACAAATTGGAAGATGATTATGTGGGAGGACAAAAAGACGCTTATCGGTTATGAGGTCAACAGGTTAAAGTTCACGGTCACAGGAGCTCCTGACAGAACATTTTGTTATCCACAAGATATCTTGAAAATGCTTTGCACTAACAACATTCATATCAGTGTAGTGGTTTAAGAAAGAGATATTTTTGAGGAAACTAGGTTAAAGGTAAAGATAACAGGCTGTCTTTATACGAACCTTGTTTCTCATATGTATTCAAGAACGCTTTGACCTGCAATAATGCAAAAGTGTATAATGGTTACAAGGGACGAAATGAAGACGTGTTTTGATTAAGAGGTCACCAGGTCAAATGTGAAGTTCAGTGAGCTTGAAGCAAGACACTGGTTTCTTCGTGGTACATGTAGAATGATTTAACCTCCGTTTATCTTAATTATCATGATGGTTACTTATGATTCAATAATGACGCATACTGATTTTGAGGTGCATAGGTCGAATGTAAATGAAATAGTTGTTTCCGCACGATAATTTTGGAACGCGATGACCTACGATAATGTTAATTCGTATAGCGTTTACTTAGGTGCAGTGTATGACGATGAGGCCAACATATAAAAGGTCAGAGTGACTTGTATCATGAAATTGGTATCCATACAATATCTAGAGAATTCTTAGCATCATATAAATAAGAATGCTGGTTAGTCTTGAAGAATGATGACCCCTCATACAATTCAAATCAAGATATCTAAGGTCAATGTCACATGCATTGGACGACTTTGATGCAAGACGGGATATATTGTGTACGACTGAGATAATATCTAGTTGTTTATAAGCGTTTAAGCGTTTTTTTTATCTCAGACAAACAACCAAATGAGAGTTTTCAAGGAAAACACATTTTTAAATAAATATTGATGTTATAAGAAGTCCTTAATACAGAATATTTATAAAAGTAAAACAAAGTGTTACCTTAGACATTTTGAGCACTATACCGCTATTTTAATCAGCACTTTATTTGGTATGAATGAAATGCGTATCATGTACGCCTTCGCGCATGCGCATTTATACCAGTTTTATACTATCGGAAAGATGTTCTTGAAGTGCGCGAGAGGTGTACAATATTGTGTCGTTAAAATTGTGTAAATCTGACGAATAAGTAAATTTGCTATTTGTCAACTTGGAATATGCATTTATTGAATAAGTGTATGCATTTAAGCTCACAATTTGCTAAAGGATTTTCTACACAAATTCAATGTAAAAGCAAACATATAAACAATAATTAAGTCAACATTTTGCGCAAAGAGACCCCCATAACCATACTTTTCTTAAAAAGCATTCCAAGCCGCAATGATTTAAACAATTAAAAAGATAGGTCATTCGATATGTAAGAAATAACTCGCCACGAATCAAAGGTCACTGTTTAACGGCCATCTATTTACCGGCTTCTCTGCAGTTCATGAGGGTTTCCTGCCACCTGTCAAAGTCTCATGTGGCCTCAAACCTTCAAGCAAAAGAGTGAATTTCTAATAAACGACTATTTTTTCCCTTCCACATTTACAACAAAATATTCTAAAATTAAGTCAGAGAACACCTGGTCTCGGTAATTACTTCAGTATGTGTTGTAGTAATATGGTTCTACCAAACCAATCATCTTGCATTTGAGGTAGATGATCAATAAAATTTAAAGTAGTATTTGGTTGGTGTGATGAATTTAAAATTGCAGACGAATTTAAAAGTATAGAACGAACCTAGCAGCGAAACATGGAACTAATTGTTTAATGTGTTGCGGAACAGTACTTTAAAAATATATAATGGAAAAAAACCGGGACGTTCTTGAATTTGTCTGAATCCTAACATCGAAACAAACTGTGGTTGTCATCTAAGTGTTCCACGAGTGTAATGAGTTACGTTTTTGTTTTCGCGAAAAATCCCCAACGAATTTCTTGATAACCACCTTGAAATAAGGTTCTTTTTCCTCTAAAGAATCCCTCTGTAATTGATGAGATCGATATATTGTAGAATGATGGTTTTATTTTGATGTGCATGGAGCCATACAAATAAAATAAAAAGTAGTTTTTTTGTTTTTTATTAGGCAATATTTATATATGACAACATCCTGCTATAAGTCAAGCTGTCTTCAAAGCTGTCAAGTTGTCATGGAACATTATATCTAATTTCATGAAGTTTGTCAGAAACCAGACTTTCGGAGTGCTTTCTAATGCATTTCACTGAGATTTATGTGATTTGGCAAACCATGGTAATGATTTCGGAGGATGAGAACTTCATAACCACATAAAAGTGCGTTTATATCACAAATGTTTATCACTAGACGTTCATGATGTCAAATCTCTAAATATTAAGAAAAACATTTCCAAACAAAAACGATCGAATGTTTATATAAGTTTCAGCGCTTTTGTAAGATATGACTATTTGCAAAGGTTGTATTTTGCAGGCTTTACTTTCAATACCCATAGGCAAGTAATATATGGGACTGCATGGATCCATTTAAATGTTCAGAATATATCGTTTACTGGTTAGAATAACGCGAAGGCAAAAGTTTAAGTGCCATTGTTTAGCTATAATTGTGCCTTAGATGTCATGCTGATTGTTGTACCGGTTGATATGACCGGTATTTCTCAAGTTGAAAACTTTCATAAATAAATGTAAGATTGCAACACAGAAAAAGTATAAAATTGTGTGTACCTAATGTAGATAGTTTTTTTAAGATTACCAAAGCGCATACTACAGGATATACATTGTGAAAGTAAATATATAATAAATTTTGCAACACATGTATCGTGAAAGACGTTAAGTAAATACGAGATGGAATATCACAGATCCATCCATGGTTCGCTCTCTTTCGTTTATAATGCATGTTTACACGGATTCAATACGAATGTGTTATTATTAATAAACTGCCTACTTATGTGTCATTCTATAATCATTGAAGTTCCAAAAGCTATTTTATTCATGGTTCTCTTTTAACGTTACACGATCTTAAGGCATATGTGTAAAGGGAACAGTTTTGTTTAGATTTATTATTTAAAACCAGGTAATTAGTTTAAAATTGAATTGACAACATCTCAGAATTTTGAAGATTGTTGTTGTGTTTTCAGTAGATATCAATTATTTTACCAAATACTATCGAATCAGAAATAGTCCGGTACATATAAAAGTTGGCAGAAACACAACTGCTATACAAGTAATTTATGGTCAAGTTTCTTTGAAAGTAATACAATTTAAGAATGTCAAAATTACAGGACAGGTACATCATGTAGAAACAAAAAAATGCCGCGTGTGTTCAACCCGTTAAATTGAAGTTATCATAATAAAATGTAATTTATCGTCAACGCGATATATGATGATAAAACACAAGTACAAGCATATTTAAAACCAATATATATTATTAATTATAATAGTAGTGCAATTTGCAAAAGGGCTCCTCTGCAGGGTACATAAAAACACGAATATGACATCATATACGTTTTATTAGCTATAAAATGTATATGATATCTTAATCCTAACAGTACGACATTATCGCATATCTGGATCACATTATATTCTTCTTTTTAGCAATAACGTTTATTTCATTACATGCATCATGAACATGTATAATTAATCAGAAAGCGGTCATAGTTTCTGATAACATATTAAGATGTATTGCTTGATATCATCCCGGTCTTTACCGTGTCTAAGATTGTTGACATAATGAGTATGTCGTCCTACAACAGTGGCAGTTTCTTTGCATCAAACACTAACGTTTGAGTAATATGTGTCGACATTTAAAAGCAATAATTATAGGTCCTTTGTTCATTTGTTTGAAAGAAATAGTTATTCACAGTAATCCAATCTTTACTTAAATTCTCATCCATATTGGTTTCCAAGCTTTTGCTTGAATCAATATAGTCAATATTTACGCTGATATTTGATATATTAATGGACATTTTATAAAGTTTCTGATCAAATAACACGCGTATATCGTGATTGTTGTATTGATGTGTCTTCGGTTTTCCTTAAAAGCCATAAGATTAATGTTTCTACAACAAACCTTCGACAAAGCGGCTATCGCCGCAATACGATGATTGTTTTACCCAACATTGGTTTGATAATTCGTGTACAACGAATTTGGAAATAAAGTTGGTTTATCAATGTTTCTAGATATCCCTCTAGAGATCGTTATCGATATACTGCACGTTACTTCTGTTTGTATATTTATAATCAATTATGCGTTTATCTTCCTGTTGTCTGATAAAACTATCTGCTAAATAGCTCATCAAAATAGTGATAAACACTGACATATAGTATTGTGCAATCTACAGCATCTAATACCATCTCTAATGTGCACTTTATGTGTCATCACAAGGCTATTTTTTTCAGAAAAAATGTCGACACTATACTTTAAATTCATACTTCGTCAAACTCATAAGATTAAACACACACATGTTAGTCAATTAGTTTGGTATACATTTATAAGAAATTATTTCAGCTACGGTATATATTTTGTTTTTAAGGTGGGTTGCTGCTGAATGGCAAGGCCAAACGCTTCACAACAAACTGTTAGAACAAATATATGCATATATGTTATTCGATTTAAATAGACATGTTTCATGAAAGAAGTGGAGAATTTCGCTCCTGATAGTATTTGGAGATTCATTGTTCGCTAAATTAAATACTTCAGCCGTTTTATGTGTGCTACGTGGATGCAGAAGAACGTTTCCCCGTACGTATCTTTGTTTCCAATATATGTGTACGGTTCGGCTAGCTCTCAATGCATTTTAAATCCCCAAATGCTGTATGTTTGCTATATTCTGTTCTTACAAGAAGACTATTTGTTAGATTAAAAATGAAGTTCTAACAACAGTTTCATATTCAGATGGCATTAATTTACCGTTTATGTAACGTCAACTTTCCAATTAAATAACAATTAGATTTCATTTTTTGCGCGAACGTCAATTATATATTGGCATTTGCAATCCTCTTTTTTTCGGTACTTTATTACATTTCTCGCATTTTGTTCTTGCCACTTATCACTTCAGAACGGCGAAATGTAATAAAATACGTATCAAACACTTTCTCTAGACAAGCAAATGGGAAAATGTACTTACATCGCCACTGTGCGGCTAATATGTTCTTATAGTTCATTTAACAATGTCAGCTTAAAATATGTGCAATACTATTCTACGAGAAGTACACTTATTCAATGCATATGATGGTAGGTTTACAACGAACAAGAATACCATACTATTTATGGACAGATTATAACTTCAATTATGTTTCGATATAGACATACTTGCCTGTAAAATATTTAGTAGTTTATCTAATATTAGTTTAAATGTCATGTTTTATCGTTAATGTAGAGTTTTCTTTTTATGTATGCTCTACTTGGATTAAAATCCAAGCTCGAGATACCATGTTGTTTAAAAACGAAGGTTATTCAATGATCATTGCTTACAAGATTGTTCACATAGATTTATTAAATCCAAGAGTACTAAAGGTTTCACAATAGAAGCAGCTTTCGATCCGCGATTCGTTATATTACACATTTTTTAATTAATTCCACCGCTATGACCACCCTTTCGCATAACACTGTATCATTATCATGAAATAATACTGTAGTAATGTAACATTATCATTATTATGAATCATTATCATTATCAGGAAATATTATCAGTATCATAAAACAATAGCATTATCATGAAACTATAACATTTCCCACTCTGAGACTCAAACGTTCTTGATTTGTCTATTGAACTGCTGTTAATTTATATAAGGCTACACATTAAATTTCAATATAATGTCACGCCGGTCATCCTTTACAGGCGATGCTGCCTTTCCGGTGACGTCCACGACTCCCAAAGGCAACATTCATGTATTACTAACTTTCCCTGTGCAGCCTCTATTACAGAAAAATACTTAAAGGGACTTGGTTACAGATTTGTTTATAATTTAAAAATGTGGTGAAAACAAATTACTAGAAAAATTGAAATATTTCGAATAGTTTGAAATTATTATAATAACAAGGAAGAAGATAACAAACAATGTGCTCTAGAATTAACAGTTAGCTCATATATACTACATCAAGCAGGCTTTTGAATTGTTGTGGTAGTTTAAATGCTTTGACGGTAATACACGTGTTTTGCCACCATTGATGAAAAGCGTTCTAAACGATTAATTATTCAACACAAACAAACATATATTGTACATATTTTGTCAGTCACTTGTTTTATGTTGCTTCTCTAAATATAAATATAAATTCTTTTTTTAATTGTCCTTTTGCCAAACTTTGAACAGGTCCCTTCAAATAGTTATAAATGGACAGATCAAAGAGAGAGACGAATGAAGCATATTGCTGAATAAGGTATTCTTCAGATAAGGTTTACTAGACGCAAACACACTTACACCAAGGCCATTTGATACAGTACATGTATATCCATATAGCCGACTATGTCTTCGCTCAGGAACATGAAATTGATGTGTATGCAAATGAAAATATTGGTTAGAGCTGTGCGTCTCCACTCTCATTGTCGGGTTGCAAATATACTAAGAGAACCTATCCGAAAAATGGTTATATCTCAAAAGACGAAATATTAAATTAAATGAATATGTATGCTTATGAATGTATAAAAAAATGTCTTGTAATTATTTAATGCCACGTAGTAAATAAAGAATAATGATGTCCCTCTAGCGACCGGCGGGAGTGTTACAATTCGAACCATAATGTTGTATCGATCTCTACAAAAGCCTGGATCTTCCCAGGAAACGGACTCGAAAGCCTTTAAACAAGCCCTAGGCTTTTGATGCCATTTATGTGGTTATTTTAAACAACGACGAACAATTTCATTTCAAAAACATCTGATTGGATTTCAATGAATTTTAATAGATTACTACCTTGTTTATTTTGTTGCTAGATTAAACGAATATTCAATATTAACATATTAAAGACACCATATTGTGTTGTAGAGATTAAGCTGATTTAAATATTAGAAACTAGACATGCATTTATCAATAAAAAAATTACAAGAGAGTAGTTTGAAACAAATCGACAAATATGACTTTTGACCTCTGAGTTTGACCATGACCTTTGATGTATGGAGCAAGTATAACCCTGCAACACTTCGACTTATGATGGTTTACATATGTGCCAAGTTATTTTCAAATACATCAATTTATTGCGAAGTTGAGTCTACAACAACGATTTTCAAGCTGTTTTATGGCTATATTTGACCATTGGTTTCTACGGGTTACCTTTGCCTTTGGTATAGGGAGACACGGGTTACTTTTGACACATCGTCTTATGATGAAGAACACCTTTTTTGCACAGTTATTTTAAAATCCATCAAAATATGGCCAAGGTATGGTTGAGACACAGATTTCGGGCGGCCATTCAGAAGTACAGATGGACAGTGCGACTGACATAAACATGTCCCTAATTGCGTGGTAGTTTATAACAGTGAATCGCTTCTGGATTCTGCTAACACTACTCGCCAACATCACTTCCTAAGAAAGCTCGATAATGATTTTGATAATGATATATCATTTCCGGATATAGCTCATAGCTCTCGACGAAATAGAATGCTGTACATTGCGATGTGTTGTAAAGTATTGATGCCACATCGTTCTTGAGCGAGAATTAGAAATTCATTAGACTTTCTTTCTGTCACTTAAAAAAACAATCTTTGCTACATATAATTAAAAAGAATCAATCAAATAAAAAAACATATTTGCCGATTAACTGCACACGTCTTGTCACGACTAATTTCATACTTCATAGTCAAGCTCACACACTTTAACACGCATTCATCAGTGTGCATTTGGTTCTCAATGCAATATTGGCTCACTTTGAGTCATAATGCGGACCATTACACAGTTCAAGTAACTACCAATTGTTAATTTCTAATTCGGTTGTTAATCAAGTCAAGCTTTGATGACTCGTTTAATTGTGTCCCATCTGCATACCATGACAGAGGGCATTGGACAGAATGATTGGCGATAATGGTAACTCAAAGGAATTCTGTACTATTATGTTTCGCGTAAGTACTGAATGTTTGTAGATTCGTTTTATCAACCTTACACCTTAGGACTAGTTTGTTAAGCTTAACCATGCCATCAGGTTCAAATAAACCTCAGAAATCTCAGAATGCATACAATTTAGATATTCCAAAATTGCTAGTCGAGCGGTAATCAACAATAAACTTTTTCTGTATTTTGCCAACAGTGTTCGTAGTTTGTGATGACCTCCCGGGTAAGTAAGTTCATCTAGACCATCTAGTGATGCCATGTTATTTCATTCAGTTACTGGAGAAAATAATGTCTGCGATATTTCTTATATCACATGAATTGCACATTTCAAATACCTACTTTAAACAAAATATAACAAATACAAATCGTCGCCCTACACAATTACAAATCGAGGACTGAACGATAATGCACAACTGTGTAACGATTAAAAAGTTGGGCTCATTCCCAGCTGTCGTATCAATAAAACATTCCGTATTTATTCTCAATTGAATGTGGCATATTATACTGATGTTAAGCACAACGATTACATGCTGAAAAGTCTGCCGAAGCAAATGTACCGATGATCATAATCTTCAAACTACTTCAAACAGTAAAAGCATCCCCCCGTGTGAGATTATTTTGGATTTTAAAAGACGATCGAAAAAGGAAAAGACGTGCACGACAATCTTAAGTTTATACGCCAAGTCATTATTTTGTACAGAACGGGAACAAAGACAACATCAACAATAAAATACTTCGCCATCAAACTTGTAATTGTAACAGAAAAATCATACGAGCCCTTAACGAAAGCACAAACACGGTGTTAAGGCGATGTTGTAAGCGCTGATTTTAAATTTGTTCAGACAATTCAAAATAAAATTACTTTAATGATAACCAATGTGTATTCGTATTAAGACATATTTTCTGAAGAGCAATCAATTATGTACTTCAATGTGTTTCAAATACTGCTTGGCCGACTTTGTCACCGAGTTGATTCTTTGGGCATTTTAAAAATATGTATATCATTATATTTATTTTTAAGTTTGAAAAATATTGAAACATGTTTTAATTTAATTAATTAAATAAGATTAAAAAATCAAGTAAGAACAGATATGGCTGTAGACCAATAGTTCTCATCGTATAATCCTTAGTAGAAAAGGCGCACGAACAAAAACTAGTTTAAGGTTTTAATACTACATTGAGGTGTATGTAAACATGTAGTATTTTACATTGCAATATCAACCTATGTTATTGCAATGATACCGGTGAAACGACCATGCAGCCACAGTTTCAGTCCATCACTTTGCTCATTTATTAATGGTATGTCTGTGGTTTCAAGCAAGTATGTTAAAACGTATTATCGCCTCAAATTTAATTAGAATTTCTATTACAACATGGTTATTATGTAGATCATAGATCTGAAGCAACTGGGCGATTTCAAATGAGATTTCGCTTTATAAATACATCAGCTTGACACTAGCATTGAAACATCGTCTGAGCGCATCATTGAATTATCGAGGCACGTTTCATAATTGACTCTATATTTTGAATTTCACATTGCCTCTATAATTACATGGATTAAGAAGTGTCCTTCTTTCATTTCCAGTTTTATTCTCAAAACAATTTAAATACTTTCGTAAATGTTAAAATAAAACGTTTAAATACGTGTGTTCATTGCTTTTGTTCAATTATTTAATATATTAACATCACTATTAAAACAACAACAACAACTAGAGATTGTAGTATATCAGTTGCAAACATTAACCGTGGCTACACTTATTAAACGTGCAATTGACAACATTGATTAACATTGTGGAGAGGAAATATGTTGATTGTTAAGCCAATGATATTATATTAAGAAGTATTCTTTAACATAAAGACAATTACATCTACGTAGTCGATGTAAATTAGAAAGTAGTTCAGAGTTGATGATTACATCGGTAATGAGATAAATCAATCTTCGCGTTAGAGGGAAGTAATTGTATTCTGAAAATCGCATCATGCTATAATCTCATCAGGCATGTCTAGTCACTCCTGATACAAATTGTAGCTGGCTTTCTAAAACGATGTCCATTATTGAACATTGAGTGTGAGTGAGTTGAGTGATGCCATGTGTTATTAGAATTGCAGGAACAATATACGTCCAGTGGCGTGCATTTTCCTATAAAACCTTTTCGCCAAAATAGTCGTTGTGATGTATAGCCTGTATGTTCATAGTCGGAAGAAGGAAAGGCGTGTCTTACACTATATTAATCATTTCCTTAATAAAACATTTAATAATTAGTCATGCATTGCACAAACATATCTTAATAAAAATAAATAACGAAGTCAAACTAACATTAAATCAAAATATGTAACTTTACCCTCGGACATTGTGTTTGTTTTTGGAAACCAAAGCAAGCATATGTATTGTCATTCGAATTACTGCATATTATTTTAGTATGTTCGTTCAGAGTATATATGCTCTATTAACGACAAATACACAATGTTTCAGGGCACATCGTTTAAACTTGCACAGGAGGAAAATACTCCCGACTAAAATGTGTGTATTTTTTAAAAATAACTTTAAATGTTTATTCTATAAAAACATAAATTTGGAAGAAGGTCTTCAAGTTGTAAAAGCATTTGATAAAAAATGCCGTCGCCTGGCTTCGAACCATGGGCCTTCCTACCTTCGGAAGAAACAAACACTAAACTCAATACTATTAGGCAAGAAGAAGATAGGCATATCATAAACGTGATTTAAGTTTTATGCTTTATTTGCATGTTTATCGATGAAAAGCATTACAAACGCTTCATCATTTTACCGATTTAGATTAATGATTATCCATAAACAAACAGATGTTTTAACATCTTTCTTGGCCATGAAATATATACATTCTTTTCCAAAAATATGAAATTTGTTAATCAAATTGTCATTTTGCCAAATTTGAACAAGTCCCTTAAAAGAGTTAAACAGAGTTCTGATGTGATGAAAAAATTAACTTGTAAATACATTTAATTTGAATTAAATACTAAATTATACTTTGGTAAAATGTAACGTCCTGATAATTGTTTATTATAATTGTTTATTTGAAAGTAAAATTGATTGAGATGTCAAAGTGCATGTTAGAAACAATCCCTTTTAACTGTTTAGGCTTAGTTTAAAAGTCATTAGTTTGCTATACATATGCTATGTAAAACGAAAATGTGTGGTAAAAATAGCCTTAAATCAGGCGGCTTCCCTTCGGAAAATTATTGACTTTTAATCCCAGTGGCTGTTTATTAATCTAGAGCAAGCAAGGTTAAGGACGAGTTAATATGTTATTCCTTTAATTCCTTTACGAAAAACTAGAAAAAAAAAGAGTGATCAATTATCTAGTAATCCTATATAGGTCCAGAAATCCAGGCTAGATATCTTACCTAAAACAACCTCCGGGTAATCGTCCTGGCATGAGATGGAAGACGAGGTCTCGCTTAGGCGAGTTCCAGAAATGCAAAAGAAACAAAATGAGGGTCAAGGGACACACCCAGCATTTTCAGGACTAGTAAAGCCCATTTTTCACACAGAATTTCGACCGTGATATACACTGTGTGCAGCGGACCCCCAACATAAATGGGCATGTGTTTGGCTATATATTTCATGGTTGTAACACTTTGAACGGCGGACAAACCAAACTCTGAACGAACATAACTTAATTATAGTCTGTCATCCTTAATCTTTAATCATCATTCTGATCAAGCATATTGATAATAACAAAATAAAATGGATCAGTCAAAATGCAAACAGGATTAGGGAACATGTTTGTACAACATATGTTTAAATGTTTAATTTGGTTGAATGATACAAATATAAGCGGACAATTTTACCTGGGGAAGTAACTCATCATGTCTTTCTTGTTGTTATGTTTGAGTCAAGGGAAAGTTAACTCTGACGGTTAATACAGTATAATATTGTTAACAATATGATTATCTTTTAATAAGTATTTTGTTATTGTTGCTAATGTTATTGTTTTTATGAATTCTGAATTAATTAGTTTTTTTATAACGATACAAAGTTGTACCCGGGATACTTTTTAACGGGTGCGTATCAAAATGACCGTTTAATTTAATAACACTTGAAAGAAAAAGTTCACATATCACAAACGGGAATCATTTGTTACGGATCAAATACCCATACAGAGAAAAATCTGCTGCACCATTAGAAGAAGAAACCCTCCTATACACTGTGGTCTTTATTTATTACAACGAACCCTTTCCCAAACACTAAGGCACAAAACAAGTGCACAATACAAGACCCACACGAACATAACAAACGTTCAAATATGTCAGAACTTACTGGGGTCACCGCCTTAAAATGGTAAATGATAGACCTTCGGGAATAAAAACGAATTTTAAGGAGGAACAAAAAACACACTTGGCCCAGAACTATTAATTAAATATTCCCTTTAACTAGAGCATATAATAGCTATGGCGACTTCATTACAACCCAACAATACCTCAACCACCCCAACCAAACCCCTGAACATCACATGTCGCTATTTTAAACAAAACAAATAAACATATGATATTTTTAAGCAGTAGTTAAGGAAATATTAAGAAATGTTGTAGTTAAAATGCCATTATATTGTACCGTATTTCAACCGGATAGCCATGTAGCTCGCGTTTTAATGAACAACAGGTTTGCTTATCAAGCTCATGTTTATCAATCGTCAACAGAGACATGCATGCGTTGACACACCACTAATGTTGGGTTGATGCAAGCAATGCTAGCACATATAATTAACAAACCGATACCTGATATGTTGTTAACAAACCCAACTACAAATCTAAATGTCCGTGTTTGGAAAAATTGAATTGTGCAATCACATTCTATGTTTGCCTTGATTTCTAAATTCATGATTGCATATAAATATGTTTTGTACTAATATATTAATTCTTGCCACCATGTTGTATCTTTTTGTATATGTTCGTATATTTGTGTCTATACTTCCCGTTTCATAATTGAATGCAGTTAGAATAGAGAATTACTTTAGGAAAAAATCCGTATGCGCGTAATCGATATATTAAAACAATAACGAAATATGTGATGTGAAACTAGTGTTCTTTATTGTTTCAAGTGTCAGCAACTTGTCGCGATGAACTGGTAGAATGATAATTCAAAGTCTATCTAAGTCAATGAGCTAGGAAATAAGTTTGTATTCGATACAGCAAATTTCATACCTCCATTTAAGCTCATGTTATTGTATGTAAACGGTAGCCGTTTTTCTATGTAAAGTAGCAGTGACCTTTACATTGACATAAATGGCTTCAAATTAAATTCCGTCTTCGGTCTGCATGTTTGTTTGCTAGATCCAAAAAATGTTGAGATTCGTCAATGAAAACTAAGGTTTTTGATCGGAAACAACCGTTTTAAGGGCGAAAACCCAACCGCCCGCCAACTCTAATCTAATGACAAGGATTTACATATGCGTTGAAATCCTGTCTAAATATACTCATCTATTGTATTATGCTTTAAATATAATCAAATAAATGGCTGGTCTGGTTATTAATGTTGTTTTAGTTTGTTTATACATGTACATGTAATTTTCTGACGTTTGTTTTGTGCCGATTAAAGCGTGAAATAAACATACTTTTGTTGTCACACTATTGGTACAAATTGGCCTTTTAATATATGTTTTTTTTTATGTTTCAGCTGTTCCATGTTAACTTTATCTCATCGTAAATGCATTTATCAGATTATTAGGACTTCCATTAATTTAAAATCCAAATATACAATGTGCATTTATATAATATTACTTGAATAACATAGTAATACTCTTTTTTAAAAACGTTGAATGGACAAAAGTGCATGCACTTGTTTTTATTATATCTAGAGACACATACACTCAGTCGTTCCAGACAAGAATTGTTCACAGAATCTTAGGAGCCAAATCTTTGTTATTTAAAATGAACATTGTTCATTGCAATGGATGTTCCTTCTAAAATGAAAATTAAGGAACCCTATTACATTTAATATGGGACTGCATTTTTACAATGAGAATTGTAAATTATTTTGTAGAATTTTAAGGTTACATAATATGCAAAAATGTACTGAGCTTTCCTGTCAAACAATGTTATTAGGGTGTACAAACATTAACATGACTGATAGTCATATTCTTATCCTTGAAACTAAAAAGTATACTTTTGTATGCAAGAGAAAGAGTCTATTATCTTCAAAAAGGGGGCTGAATATTTATCTTGGATAAGCTTGGGAAATTCAATCTAATACAAAATATCAAGAAAAGAAGATACTAAACTGGGCAATTGTAACACTTTTTGTTAATCAATAGAATAATCTTATTTTAAATTGTGTTGTTTGCTTAGAATATTTAATACCATGGTCGTTTGATTAACGTTCATAATTGTCTGAAGTCCAAACGTTTGATTAATGTTATAATTTTCTAAAGTCCAAACTGAAGTGTGAAATGTATGATTGTGTCTATATAATGAAATGCATGGATTGTATTTAACTCTATTATTGAATTGTTAAAATAACTATATCATATACTAACAAATTAACATGCAAACTAACGATACATTGTGCAATGTATATGGAGGTGAATAAACGCTAGAAATTGAAAAGAAAACACTTTATCTCATCGTTTCTAATTAAGTTACGAGTTTGTTTATCTTGTGGTTATTAACCATTTATTTATTATAAATGTGTATTGTTGTGTTTTGACAGTCACTAACCAATCAGGCGCACGTTACAAACACTACCTTAATTAAATATTCATTATAGGTTTGAACGAAGTAGTCAGTATATTATTTCGATGACTTCGATATTTATGATGTTTCATAAAATGCCATTTTTGGTGCCGATTAAGGTATCCAAGTGCATGTAAAAAGCAACAGTGAAAACGTTTTGAATAACAGAAAAGTTGTGCAACATATAGTACGTATTACAACAAATAACATAAACATCGTGAATATATACGGTATACATCTTTCCTCGAACACATATGGACTATTGCATAACTGTGGTGTTCCGGTGCGTATTTTATTGCACGAGTTGATTTTGTGATGTCTGCTTTCACAGCCAGTGATTACAATAATGGATTTAACACTTTAAAATACAGAATTTCTTCCTTAAAGCGTATATTATATTGTGGTGATAACTCATATTTTAGTAAATATATTTATAAGTTTATAATAAAATGAAATTCCTTCTCAATTTAAATTATGCGATACAACTCTCATAGATGTTCAAAATCGGTATGTAGTTATGTGGCATCTCATGTTGTATTACGCACGATTGAATGCTTCCCATGCTATTCTGCGATGATTACCAGTTAAAATATATTCTTATTCACGATAAATATTCATCTTAAATGACTTTCACGTTTAAAAGAACTCCATATGTGACACACGATGTACTAACCAGAAGAAGACGACATTTAAACGCAAATGTTATGGAATCATTATATAACATTATCTATTCCTGGCATTCCGAAGTGCTCTAGACTTCAATAATGCTCACCTAAAATTCTCAGGTGCGGTTAATAACTAGAAATGATTGCCTTTAAATTTATCTTAAATTGGTTTGTATTTATTTTCTTGAAGCGTTTTCTATTGACTTTCCTCAAGTTGCTTCAATCGACTTTCAATTGACCACTCGCCAGCTGTCAATCAAACTCAGGTAACAATCAATCATATTTCTTTCATTGCGGCCACATGGTCCGACAACCAAAGACTGTCGGGGTAACCGTATACGCGTTTTATGAAAACACAACTTAGTGGACGGAGCGATCGCGTATTTGGCGACTGGTCAATAAGTCTGTGATTTATAAATTGCACCACAGTTCTCTGTCAATAAATAGGTTTATTATCATGCACTTTAATTTATGCTACATCCATTCCCATTATATGGTATTAGTTGTTCGAGATTAATGTTCTTGACATATAATGTTCTTAACATACACATGTATAATTGTGGAAGAGCGTGTTAGCTTACACGCATTTGACAAAACCTTCCCAGTGTTGCGTTATTAAACTTGTGCGTTAACGAGTTCATATAATAAGCATGTGAGGTTATTAAGTTATTTTAGTGTAGCTGGTAATGATTTACTATTAGCAATAGCAATTGCTTGTTCTGTGTATATCATAATGAATGTCATAGCTTTGTTTCACATGCGTGATATTCGAAACATTTTCTGTCGCATTAATCGTTTTGCATGTTTAAATACTTGTTTAATCCATGGAAGTATTCATAAATGGATGAGTTTAGAATAATACTAAACCTGACTTTTACATGTAATGGTCTTTTGTGAGGCGCGGATAACAAAAGTTACACAATTTTAAGTAGATTTAGTTCGCATTAAATATCATTTAAGATGATAATAAATTAATAATTAATTACACAATTCAAAGACAGGCAATTAAATGTGAAACATACTGGTGAACTAATAACCTTCAAACATAAATTTGTTTTAGCAGTTGTACATTTTAATCTTATATCAAACATTCTAACGTGTGAATCTAATCTTATATAATCGTATAATATATTCCATGTAAAATCTTGTTCAAGCTCTATTTTATTCACTTATAATTGCTGTTTTATTAGGTGTATATTATATTGTTAATTTCGCTGATTGTATAAAGCATGCATGCCATTCAGAGATTTTGAATTGACCATTCTCACGTGCGTGCCTTTGTGTTTTAATTTCATGAAGGCATGGTAATAATATAATGTCTCCTTAAAGATAATCGAAATGTTTCCATTTTCATAGAATACTGTAAATTACTGCATGTTGGTGAAAGGTCACCCTATATTGTTGTACAGTTTGTTCCCCTTAAACTGTTACAAGGCAATAATGCAACACAATTCATATTATGTAACTCAAGATATTTCAAAGCAAAAGCATTATCTGTTTGTAACCACTGGTCAGTTATGTTAGGCAGGGGACAACTTGACGCATCCTCTTTTGTCAATACTTTTAAAATTAGTTTGAAATAGTATCTGATCATCGTTTGTTGGTGCCACGTGCTTAACGGTTAAACATTTTAATTAAAAGAAACTATGGACATTTTGATTGATTAATACAGGATTTTTATTGAATATGACATTTATGTATTTTAAACACGTACGTTTATTAACTAACTATGTATATTTTTGGATATCGGTGAAACATCAGTTATTGTGTATTCCAAATATCAAGTTTTTACATCGATAACATTGTACTCAAACTCTTACCTTAAGTCGGCTGCAACTTTCAGGATAAAGTATCGCAAGTCTTTATATTTGCATGAATAAACAAATATTTCGAGACTTTAAAACTTTAAAAAATGCTTGTTGATGTAAACAATATGTAGGGAGCATCTAAGAACATAAATAAAATTGTAATGAAACGTGTGCATTTTAGGAAACCAAATGCAATACACTGTCAAGTTGGCAAACACTTGACGCGTTCTGGACATGTTCAACTTTGTTTATCTTGAATGCATATGTCTTTGATAAATGCTCTGCCGTTTTTTTTATTAAACGGAAATATTCAGAGGTGTTCTAAATATGAACGCTTCAGTTCAAAACGCGTTTTATATACCTGAATGTCTTTTATTTTTCAGCTGCAGTATACATTTTGACCTTGTTTCAACAGAGAACAAGGTATTTGAAGAACCAATATACTCAGCATTAAAATTTTAAATTAGTTTATCAGCATTAAATCTTGCCTGGTATACGATTTGAACACCACCGTTCATTGCGAGTTCGAATTTGAACGGATATACGATTACCCATACATACACATATATTTTTCGAATATATCCCTACTTTTGATGGCTTCACGAGAAGGACAATGCGCTTGTTTGATGCTGTTACATTTACTATATGACCATATTATCTTAGAATAAAGGTACAATTTCCAACGTAACTATTTGCTGAAGTAGAACTCGTTCATGAACCGTCGCCTTTTATAACTCATATTTTCAATAAACAATCTTATTCGGACATGACCCGCCCACTTGTAATCAATGCTTTAGTTTGTATACATCTAATTTACTGAATGTTAACACATTTATGTAAATAGTAATAAAATAGACATGGCGAATGTTAAGAGAGATTAAGTGATGGTCGCCTCAATACACCATAAGCTACTGACTCGGGGATGTTCTGTCATCAAAATGTCAAGTATGTGCTGCCAACAGATCATTGAGGACAACATCCTCTAAAATGACAGGATGTATGTATTATATGTATGCCAAACATGTTATGGCTCCCTATTATATATAGGATATAAATTTGTACGTGTTCTCTTGATGTTCGTATTGTTTCTCTCTGTGTTGCAGAAATTAGTTTTGGAAAACATTTAAGCCATGGCAAACTTAAATACTTACCCGATGAGAGTAAAGAACGTAAACGGTAAAAGGAGACGATACTCTGAAATATTATTATCCAGTGTGTTGTTTGGATTACCTCTCTTATGTTAACGACACTCGTAGTGTCAACACACAATGACTTTTACTTGTATTTAAAACGAAAAGACCGATATATATTAAGTGAACATTATTTTGATATAATCGATCAATCGTTTAATTCAAACAAATTTATTTTAAAAGAGAAAAAACAAAATGTGATAATTTGAAAGATATCATAAATTATCACATGGAGTGCTTGCATTTAAGATTTGGGCATAAATGCGTTTGACTCGGAACTCTTCGATAAATGCAAACAATTTTTGCGATTTGATCTATGATTTACAAATCGTTTGATATTAATTGACTTGAAATTGAATGAAAGTGCATTCCATTTGTTTGTGTTTATTTGAAATATGATACAACTAGTTACAATGGTATTAACCCTTTAATGGGTTTAATAAATCTGGTACGAGTGTAGGGTTCAACCTACACCAATTTAAACCTTTGCTTCCATCGTCCCGACGCGTCGGTCTTTGTTGTTTTATGGGTGTCTGTATTTCGTGTGTCGGTTTTATAGGATAAGCGGACGATACTTGCACTAATTAAATATAATTTGTTCACCCCATTTTTCTCAATTTCTGACAGTGGTAATAGCAAACGCATATGTTAACAGAAACTACTCGGTACATATTTATTTACTTGAATATCGTATTACTAGTTCTGTGTTGAGTTTTCAATTGCGGTCATAGTTTTGAAGTGACAAGAACGCGCGTAATCTTGGCATGAGTTTCATTGACAAACATTCCCGACCAGTCTAGAACCGTTTGAAAAAAAAATGAGGAACTGAGACTAGTTCTAGTTCCAACGTTGTTTACCGCTGATAGCCTTTGTCTGCTGTTATTGTTTGAATATTTCAGAAGCTTATAAAGTTTGGTCTGGCTTAAGGTCTACTTTAAGATCAAATGAGCGAAATGTGATCATTGTTAGCCTTTGTTATCGCATTTAGTCCCGTCGTTCGTCGTCAATATTGCCTTGTGAACGCTGTAGCGGACGCATTAATTATTCATTCTTTCACCGACATTGCAACGTCTTTCGTTGGAACAATTCAAGGACGATTGGTACATATATAAGCAAATGGATTTGCTAATAAAATTAAGATTCCACGGCCATAAACAAATAAACACGTTAACATATTATTTTAGAGCGCGAGATATACCGTTATGATGATGTTGTTTGTCCTGCTGATAGGTAAGTAAAAGTTAATATTTTTTATAATGTTCCTCATTCTTCTTTAAAAAAAGGTTACATTATTGTATTTGTTTATTTATATCAAAAGTAACTATTTTATGTTGTCTTCATCCGTAATATGAAAACGTGCTACATGTAAATATTGATAAAGTATTTTGTATTTTACGATAAACAGTGTGCACAGTTATAAATGCCCAAAACACCACGACTGACAAAATCGTTCGTAACTTCCTGTTCGAGGGTCGATGGGCAAATGAATACGTTATATCAGAGCACGTGGCAAGAAGTGTCTCCGAGTGCGCAGTGAAATGTAGGCTCACAGACACGTGTGCATCGTTCTTCTACAGACCTGCTGCACCGCAGTGCCAGCTCAACACGTTTATACGGTACGTCGTGTTTTTTCGTATCAGAAATTCTTGTCGATTTGGGTTTTTGTTTGCCTGGGAAATAAACCTTTTTTTCCAATCATTTTAAAAAAACATATCGTTATTTATTTTGAAAAAAAAAGACAAATAGCAAATTCCCCCAGAGAAGCACGATGAACGTATAGCAACGTCCTGCTTATTAACAGAATGACATAATTGTTCTGAGCGTGACAGCTTTGTGTTTCCCATTATCACATAATTATCATATAGTAAATCATAAGGAGTCGTTTTTTCTGATGTATAGACCTTATTTTCGTATAATATATTCTCATAAGTAGGTGGTTCTGATTAAGTGAAAATGATTAAGAAACTTTTGCTTTAATACACACAATCAACGAACATTTCGTAAACTATTTCGTAAAATAAAGTTAACCCATACAGTGCTCATAGGTAAAATGTCAACGCCAGACGTGGTCTGGTAACATAGATTTTGTATTTTGTTATATCTATGTTACCAGACCACATCTAGCGTTGACATTTTGGCTATTGCTGTTAGGAACACTAATTTGTATGGGTTAACTTTATTTTACGAAATATTTTAAGAAATATTCGTTGATTTTGAGTGTTGATGGGGCTTTAACAATATACTAAACTAAGTTTCATTCGTTTACCTATCTATCGAAATACATCTCACAACGGCTATGGAAGAGCCTAAAAGCGACGCATTGCAATGAACATTAAGACTTTATAGGTGTAGATTTTTATATAGATAGTAGTGAATATATAAACACGTTTTCAATACATACATTATTGTTATGTTTTTCATTTATATACAAATAAACGCGTGTAATTTTCAACAAAACACCACACGCCAAATGCTTTAATTTATATTGTGTTTAAGGTAATATTCTTGTGTGATATTAATACACGACACTTTTAAGTTAGTATTACCGATTTTCTAGAAGTGGAACACTCCTTACTGCAAACCTCAACTATCTCTATGCTTGCAGTTCATTAGGAAATTCGCTTTTGTAATTTCTACTGCTATTTATTTCTAATTTCCTAGATATGTGGGCGATTTTTTGCCCCAGCTCGAAGGGTCAAGGTATTACGCACTTAGTTCGGGTAAGTTGATTTATCCTTATTTGTTTTAAACACTATTTATTTAGTTTATAGAACGTACAAAATAAGCAATACAATACAAAACATACATACTATTTTCGAACAATATACAAGGCAGGTAGAAATTGCAGTATTGATAAACATAATGGCTGTAGAATATAATTTGACAGAATTAAGAAAAAGATCGAGGCTTATGCTATGTCTCTCTTCTGCCATCCTTATTTGAATAGATAAACGCGAACTTACTAAGTATGGTGTGTACTTAATGGAGATTACATTTTTCTTAAAATAATATGTTAATGACCGAACCAGTAATTGATAAATATATGTGTATATGGTCATAGTAACAAACGTTCAATGTGTTACCCCGTTAATGAAAATAAATGTAACAGTTTTGAAAAACAGTAACACAATCGTAATTATGGACCATTTTGCATCGCATATCCTCTAACAGGATTCGTACAAACTTGTATTTATTTGTGTTAATTCGCGAATATGCTTGACTAAATGAAACGGAATATCCAAAGGCTGGTTACTCTTGAGGAATGCCAAGCAAGCGCACAAATTATCTGTACAACACCGGTATTATGTTACGGTAAAATAGAACGGTATGTTATATTTTATTCGGAGATATATGCTTTAGAACTGCCTTCTGCGCAAAGCATGTTTGAATATATTCATGGACTGCGTCTTCAATGTTAAAGTAATGTTTCATTCTATCCAGCCACAAACTTCACTCTTCCGCCGACACCCGCCCATCCTACTGATTACCACACATTCCTGCTCTCTGATGGCTCCGTGGTTTCGTTCAGGTAATTATTTAGAGGAAACTCAATGTCGTTAATAAAACTCTTTGGATAACTAACATATTTCACGTTTTATTATACATGTATAATTAACCCATTTATGCCTAGCGTCTAGAAAAAAGGCCTTGGCAAACAGCGTAGACCCAGATGAGACGCCGCATGATGCGGCGTCGCATCAGGGTCTGCGCTGTTTGCTTAAAGGAATTTCTGTAAGAAATATTCTAAATATACAAATAAATATACTAGACATCCCTAATTCTGGAAATAAACTGATCCAATTAAGAAGGATGGGAGAGTCCACTAGGCACAAATGGGTTAATTTGACGAGATTGAACCATGACAATATTGTTTAGGTTTATTATAAAACTCTAATCGGATGCACAATTGCACATCGCATTTAAAACATTAAACGATGTACTTGTTTTAATGTGTTTACTTCAATTTTCTATTTCACACATGAATTATGTGGATACCGATCATGTGCTCTTTATACACACACGCCCACGAACAAGAATTAATGAGGGCTCTTACTGTTTTGTTCTTTGTAGGTTTTGCTTTGGAAACGAAACTATTAATGTTGAATTATAAAAATGGACATGCTAACAACGAACTTGCACATGTACATAATGTACAAGGTATGCGGACAGTACTCTTTATATAACACTAGCAGGTGTCTTATATAACATCCTTTGTCCAAAAGATAAGCCCCACACCCAAATATAATTTCTCTAAAGTGATGCCATTTTCCCCAAATTTCAAATTTACCTTGGCATTTTCTTCCCTTTCTTAGTTGCATCGTTCATGTAAATGAAAGGTCATGGCCTTTCACAAAATCTAGAAATAGCCATGACTGGATGTTTTGTATCTTATCAAATAAAAGGAATCACTGTTAAATACCAACTGGAAATAGTGACCTATTGATAACTATCACCATATAATCATAAGAAATGATTGATTACTATCACCATCATCATAATAAATAACTTACGTACAAGGTTTCATTCTAAATCAAGCTATACAGTTTTTTACGCCAATAAGATTCGTTCTTGCTAGTGGAGCTAAATGTTCAATTTTATTTATAATTGAAAGGGTGGTTCAGATTCAAATGGACTATTTATCGGCCAAAGCAAACTGCGAGGCGGAGGGAGCTACCCTAGCACGAATCACCTCCATAGCAAAGATGCAGCTGTTTCAGCACATTCTGCGGTCTTGGGGTATGTTTATTCTGCGGTCTTGGGGTATATGTATTCTGCGGTCTTGGGTTATGTGTATTCTGCGGTCAGGGGGTATGTGTATTCTGTGGTCTTGGGGTATGTGTATTCTGCGGTCTTGGGGTATGTGTATTCTGCGGTCTTGGGGTATGTGTATTCTGCGGTCTTGGGGTATGTTCATTCTGCGGTCTTGGGGAATGTTTATTTTATGTTTTTCCGGTTTCCGGTGGTTTAGAGAGAAATATCAGTGAATTAAAACTGATGATTCACTGTTTCAAACAGTAAAAAATAACAGTGAAAATTATCTATCATTTTTACTGTTATACTGTGAAATGACGTCGTTAGCAAAAAAAATAAAACATAATTCCGTGTAAGCATAACATGAAAAGAAATGTTGGATTTGGTAGAATATGGATTAAATTCAAGCGTGATCATTTTTTTCTATAATCACTAGTGAATTAAAATTGATTCTCCAACAAAATCCATTAAATATCCCCTATTTATTTACATCCAATTTTGATGAACAATAATTTACGTTTGAACTTCATTCAACATTTGAGTCGCGTTCTTAGAAAACTGGGCATTATGCATGTGCATAAAGTGTCGTCCCAGATTAGCCTGTGCAGTCCGAACAGGCTAATCAGGGACGACACTTTCTGCCTAAACTAGATTGTCGCCAAGAAGAGACATCATTTAAACGAAAAATTCCATAAAAGTGGAAATTGTCGTCCCTGATTAGCCTGTGCGGACTGCACAGGCTCATCTGGGATGACAATTTACGCACAAGCATAATGCCCAGTTTTCGCAGAACACGACACATACTTGCATTGTGTTCGATTTTCTGATATCATTAAATGTAACATCATCAACAACGGTGCATGGTCAATTTAATACAACGATATACATCTATAAGACAAAATCAGCATCCTGTTCTACCAATGGACTTGTATTTCAGGATCAGTACCGCTCTTTAGAGACCATTGGGTCAGCGGAATAAGGCCAATCTACGCCAATACTAGCGACTGGATGACCGAATTTGGCGAGCCCATACCTTCCACAATTGACTTCTGGCAAGGCGGATCCTTGAACTACGTGTACGACAACTGGTTGGTTGAATACCCCACATACCCGATGGAAACAGAGCCCTGTGTTGCGTTTTATTTCCCTGACTTCTTCTTGAACAATGTACCGTGTGTAACAGCCTTTGCGTTTTCAATATGTGAAAAAATATAACTGGACAAATTAACAAAAGATCACTTAATATGCACATATAGCATAATGCTTCTAAACATCAATGTGCGGACAGATATATCTTTATACTATTCCATGTTAAGTTGCAGTTTATGATTTTTATAACAGTTGTGAATTTCTTAAACACATTAGTCAGTCCAATCAGAAAACAAGGACCTGTTTGGTTCGCATACGTGTCAATAGAGTTTACTCGAGGGACTGATGCTTGTTGTGTTTTTAGTAATGCACTGTGTTAGAATCGGGATCGCCTTTTTACCGTCGTGCGTCTGGAATCGTGCTTAAACTTTTCATTGAGACATCGCCTCATAAATTGCTGTGCAGAATTTTACGACACACCATGATGGTGATCATATTTCGATGTTGTTCCTGTCAAATCCATACGAAGTTCACAAGAAATAAACATATATTTAAGAAACGAAAACAGCCAAACCCGCAAGGTTCATAATTTTTATATTTGGTCTGTAACAAAGCATAGTTGTTGTTTACTATGTTTGTTCCAACCATGCCCATGAAATAAAAACTGACCACGCCCCCGGGCTTACATGATGTATTTAGACTTATAAAGTATTTAACTCTTCAAATCTTTACCTCTAAAACTCAACTGGTCAGAATTTTTATATTATGAATTTTCTCTGAAACCACATGTCCCAGAGCTTTGATATTCGGTATGTAACATCATGTAATGGTCACATTTGTTTAGATCATTTTAACGCACCTGGGGCCATATGACTTATATAGATTTTTGAAACACGATACCTTAAACCTCGTCTTTGAAATTACAAGGCCCACAGCTTTGATATAATTATGGTACATTAAATCAGAAAATGGTCCTTTGTTCAAATCATGCCTATGGGATCTTAACTTGCCACGCCCAAGGTTCACATAATTTATATAACATTATATTGTGACACGACTTTATCAGTGTAACATATTTGTCCATCCTCCGCTCTGTTGGTTTATTAATCAATTTTTAGAAAATGGAACACAGACACAATACGGATAAGTGAAAACATGTAAACGTCCTTCAAAATATATGCACATTAAGTTATCTTGTTAAACAAAAATCCAATATCAATTAAAGGTGAAAACATTAAATGCCTAGAAGCACAATATTCGTGTTACGAACTTGATTTGGTTTGGAAATACTTATTAGTTCGATTTGGTCTACAAGTATTTTCTGTATATAGTGTTCGTACTGTGTCATTTGTTTGTATACTAATATCACTGTTCACATACAAATGTATTAAACCCTTTGCATGCTGGGACATGTGTCGTCTGCTAAAATGTTGTCTGCTGAATTTCTAAAATTTGCATTTTCTTCGATTTTTTTTTTCAAAGAATACTATCAGAATAGCAAACAGTTTGGATCCTGATGAGACGCTTCGTTCTTTGGCGTCTCATCTGGATTCAAACTGTTTGCAAAGACCTTCAAAATTCGGTTCCAGCACTGAAAAAGTTAATGCATTTAGTGTGACGATATGTCATCCCGGTAGCGCTATGCATTGTAAATGTGCAGTATGTTATATCTTTTTAGTAGAAGCGGAATAATAACACCTTTCTGAACAAATATTTTCCTCATATCAATAATAGTTTTAAAAAGCATGAACATGCTTCCTTCTATATCTATGTTTACTTTGTGAAAAGCGCTTCAATTCAAATTTGGACACTTAATATGCATTGATTTAAATTTAAATTGTATCCTTTGATTGAGATTCAAACGGTGACAGTATTGTCTTTTGCTCTTAGTGTTCAAGTATGTGTGTTATTAAAGTCTTTAAAACTTCAACTCAAAGAATAGCTATAAATTCTCACAAAACACAGTATACATTTTCTAAATAAATACACTTAAACTATACCATTCTCGCGTAGGGAATTCCGTTTTTATTGATATTAGTTTAGGCAAATGTATGTGTAAGACTGTAATGTAAAAAGTAGTTGTGAATAAACTAACTGATAAGATGTATGCGAACAACTATTTATTGTATATTCTTTTAATGGAATAGTCGTATCACAACGTGAATACCTGATGTTTCCCGTTTTCACATAATTATATTATCGAACATCCTAAGCAGAGACAAGTCTTTTTTATGATATATGTCGATTTTAATTGCATATAGTATCTTCTTATTAGTAGGTGGTTGTGTTTACACATATTTATAACAATTCATGCCCCAGGAGTCAAAACTAACAACGCCTGAGGTTAACATAATTAACTTGACAATTAATTCAATTGTATGCGGTTGTTTGTTTATGTTGGGGTTAACATTTGTATGGTGATGCTTTCATGTAAATTGTTATTTTAATTTTAATGTTTTAATAAAATGGGTACTTTGTGAGGTTAAGGACCTACAACAAGAATAGACCACAACCTTTTTGCGTTTACCGTTCCACAGTAGCGACCCCGACTTTATAAAAATGTGTTTTTGTTTTATGCTTGTGTTTCTTGCCATAAATAAAATACCCACTTAAACTCTGTTTCAATACTTCTGAAAGCTACAATCGACAACGCATATTTTTGACCGAACTTATTCTTTAATGATCTGTTTAATTAAACATCTTTTCCAAGTAGTATTTGTATAAGTTTCAGGTTGGCACCTAAATCATTATGTTTTAAGTAAAAGAAACAGGTTCACGAGGCGTTCATGTCATCGACCGGGTTCGCTGTTTGAATTATTAATGAGTAACTGAGTCAGTCTCATTAAAACGGAAAGTATCAATATTTGTTTTAACGTCCTTCACCCCCTGAATGTGTTTGAACATTTGACAAACAAATACATAACCAACGACATTCCCCATAAGAGTGTTTGCTAATTAGGCAAACAAATAATAACGAACTACACTAATATTGCCTTCTTTAAAGTAAGCCACATATTTGTGTGTTTTTCTACTTTCAACAATATCTGAAATGACATTAGACCGAGAAATGGACTAGTTTTGCTTCCATTTATTAATATACGCAAATGCAATAACATAAACGCCGTTTTACTATGCTGCCTGAATAATTGTATCACATGCACACATTTAATTAGGACGACATGCGCAAAAAACATTATGACTATCTATGTCATCTTGTTGAAACTTATGTATATATAACACTTTATTATCGTTTAAAGACCCATTAATACTCAACAATCAACGGAAATTTTCGTAAAGTATTTCGTAAAATAAAGTTATCCAATACAATATCAATGTTCCTTATAGCAATAGCTAAAATTTCAAAGCCAGATGTGGTCTGGTAACATAGATGTTTGTAGATATAAAATGCACGTATTTATTTTTTCATGTCACAATAAATTTCATTTTAATTTCCCGCACTGATATCTATTCATACGACACATGAACACTAACATTGTACCATTTTAGTGTTCTTGTGTCGTATGAATAGATATATTTGCCGGCAATTAAAATGGAATTAATTGTGTCACAAAAAAATAAAAACGTTCATTTTATATCTACAAACATCTATGTTACCAGACCACATATGGCGTTGAAATTTCTGCAATTGCTAAATGGAACACTGCTTTTAAATTTTAAAACTTTATTTTACGAAATAGTATACGAAATTTTCGTTGGTTTTGAGTAGTAATGGGGCTTTAATAGTATTTTTCGGAAATTATACCGAAACATTATATGAATAGTATTGAATACAAAATAAAGTGACTGATAAATAATATCTTTCAAAATACGTTGTAAATTTTGCTCAAAGTAAGTACAGTTTTTAAAAAGTCTCAACATTGGGTAAACTTATTTTAGCTCAAAACATTACGACGAACGAAATTGTTTGACACAACATGAAGGAATAAGTTTGTATTACACCTAAACATCTATTTATTAAAAATGATTTTGTTAAACATGCACTTTGCTGAAATAATGCCGTGTTAATTACAACCATATAGTCGTGCAAACTCGACACTATACAATGTAAGAATAAACATAAAAAGATTAGAAATACGTGTAGTATAGAACAGGAAGCAGTCAGCTTTAGATGATTTTTTCTAAAATTGTATAACTGTAAAGCTGACCATTATGTTGTGCGTAACCTTGTGTTACACAGATAACAAACACCTTTCATTAACCCATCTTCATTCTTCCACCCCCATCGCCCCACAGATCCAAAGATCCATTGACGTTATGCATGTGTTTTTGTCTGACGGCTCGATAACATCCTTCAATTGCTTATGCGATATCATCATCAGTAAGATTATTGTAATTATCCTTTTTCTTTATATTTTTTTATTTTATTTTAAATTAAAAAAATATATATATACTATGTTTTTATCCTTATGTTCAGTCAGTTATATTAAATAAAAAAGTTGGATTCCAGAAGGGGATAAATCGCGTTTAATAATGTTTCCACGGTAAACGTTCACGTAAAACTATGACCGCTAGTGAAGAACATTTAAGCATATTGTTCTAATCGGAACATATGAATTTCACTGGAAATAGAAATAGTTCAAGCATCTACCAACTATTCTGTACTTGTAATTGCGGTGGTTCTTAAAACAAACATTTCAATTTTTGCACAAAGTCCCTAAATAACCGTTTTCAAAAATGTCGATCACAAAACAAAACCATTTGTCATATTTCAAAATTAAACATGAATCAAACACACAGAAATGAATAAAACTTGGGACCGCGTTTAGGAATGATCGATGATTTTGACAAAATTGAACAATTAGCCTTATCCTTACAGATATGTCAATGTGTTACTTACATCTGCCAACCATGTGTTTTTATTTTATTGGTTTGGCTATCAAATATATTTATATTAAACTAAATATAATAAAGACCATGCTTTCTTTAAGTTGAACCAAACAAACTGGCGAAGCTACAGTAGAAACGCTTTTAAATAGCTATATTCTTTGATATATATTTTAATACAGACCGACATAGGCTAAAAAGGTTTTAGAGTCTATAAACAAACGTAACATGGATTGTCATGACTTTAAACTGTTTATATATCCAGTACAAACATACGACAATGAACATTTCTTTGAAAAAAACTTCTCATAAATTACACTTCTTAATCATTGTTTAAATATGTGTTTTCATTTTAAATTATTTATTGGTTGACACATATTCATACATCTAATTAATTCAAAAGGATGCATGACAATTTTAAATGAAAATTCAAGTTGTCTTTGTTATTTTAACTCATATTTTCACTTAAAAGCTGCAATTGTAACTTATAAAAATTATTTAAAATACCGGTCTATTAAAAAAATTACTGACACAATGTTCGAACTCTTAACCCTTCGTTCATCCAAAGCATACATTATCATATATGAATGTCATTTTCATATCATGTAAATCACCAGCGGCCATATATAAAACTGTCCGTAGATGCGTATGATCACAACGTGCTCTCTGTTTTGGGCAATCAATACTTTGACATGGACACGATCAATCAACTGTAGGAGAACTATATAAGACGAAGACTTCTGTTCTTATCCAAATCAAACTTGTTTGAATACAAATGTTGTATTTTTTATGTGTAAATGCATTCTTGTTTAAAAATAAATACTAAACTAATCAACTGTAGGATAGTTTAAATAGCTTCAAGCTGAACGAAACAAGCCAAAGGTAGAAACTTAATGTTCACGAAATTTCCTCCATGTATTCTCAATAATATATATAACTTAGGAAAAATAAAGCTAGTGCGTAACTCCTATCCCACTGAACATTTGCGGTCCCTTTGTCGAGGAAACAGCGCCATAATTTGAAGACATGCGATCAAACATTTAGTTCAAATTTGTAAGACCTATTCTGCACATATACAAACTTCTCAAGGCGGACACTGTACACGTACACGTTCGAGTATAGACATCACGAATTCATTAAGCGTAAACTGCTTACTAAACTTTATTCGTTTATAATATTTGACAAAATTGTATAACCGTTTGGCTATTACTTTATTGTACTAAATAATAAGACATAAACTTTCTCAGCTTTTCCTGTTGAGACAAAATGCAAAATAACAAAATACAGTTACAAAAAGTGGCGCATGGAAGCAAAGTATGATTGTTTTAACAGCGTATTGCTTTTAATTGGTCAGGAATCCATCGTTCGATTCGGTCTTTATACATAATTAATGTACTAAGTAAATTTACTTTTGAAGTGCCATTTGTTTGTATATCATTACTTCTGTTGGCATATGTATTGTGTTCTATGATAATAAATTTGAACACATATTGTCCGCATGGAATTAGTAAATACTTTAATTTAAAAGGTCCAGTTTGTTTTCATATTTATTCGGTAGATCTTTTGTAAAGAAATGTGTATATAACAATATAACATTGTTTTACATGTAATTGTCATTGACGTATACAAGAAACAGCTTGGCGAGATACATTACATTCAATTTTGTTTCATTCGTCCGATACATTGCGTTCCTGGAGTTAGATTGCTTGCTTTATCCCATCACAGGAAAATGAACTTCTGTTTAAGCTTACTATTATGTAAGTAAAGGTTTTATGTGTCTTATGTTTAAGGTGTTGATCTCTATTTACATGTATTTTTAAACAGCGTTTTTCTTTTTTATGCACTGAATGTTTTATTTGTAAAGATGTATTTTTAACATTTAAGAGCTTACATTGAATTTTAATGGTCACATTATTGTATAACATTAATAGCTTTAATTGATTAAAAAACAAATAAGAGATAATGTACGATAACAAAGATGACATAGTTTATCATATTTCCGGTCAAAAAACGCGTGCGAAATCCCATCTTTTTACAATACACATAATATAAAATAATGTTATACAACGGTTTGATTTAAAAAGTGCTTTCTACATTGATATACAGAAGAATTGATGCTTTTCTATTTATATATTGAACATTTTACATACATAAAGATATTGTAACAGTTCAATGCAAAACATTGTGTTTTGATTCATATATGTGTTATCTTATACATACATTCAAATAGATACATACGATTTTAATCATGTATTGCATGATGATGAAATGTTTATCAATTACTTCTGGGGGTTTTTTCGACATTGACGCACAATTTTTTTATCACGTTTTGGTGTTTTGTCTGGTTGCATACTTTTCACACAACGAACACTTAAAGTTAGTATTTTGTTAAAGGTTTTACCTCATCTTTCGCTCAAACGATTGTCGAAGACAAATTGGTTCGCCGTTTTGAACTCGAAGGCTGGTGGCCCGTTGAACACTTTATATCCGAGCACGTGACAGGAAGTGTGTCTCAATGCGCAGTGAAATGTAGACTCACGGTCACGTGCGCATCGTTCTTCTATAGACCTGTTGCACCGCAATGCCAGCTCAACCCGTTTATACGGTAAGCAATTATTGAAACTGTCTTCTACATTGTATATAAAAAATGTTAACTGGTTTTAGTTATTATAAACAGTAATTGTATGTATTCCCTATTAACATTCTTTGTTATTGCCTATTTAGAATTTGTCGATAATTGCAATGGTACATGTATTTATAACAAAATGGTATCACCAGCAAAGAGTATAAACATTTTTAGTCAATGGAGACAATCAACCTCACTTAGCAAATCATTGGATGCCGAGGTAAATGAAAACCATTTTATGCAGTTTAAATTGAAATTTATTTGAATGAATAATAATGTTGTCATTTTAATTTCAAAGGGCAATTTTAAGATTTCTAAATTTGAACTTCTTTCTCCAACCCACCTTCAAACAAAAGATAACTGCATGTATTATATCCCAGTGTGCTGCTATTCTGCTGAGGTCACAGTCCTTCGACCTTTATCAGCGGCGATCAATACACAGTCATGAAGGAAATAGTGAAATTAATTATTACTTAATTAGATGATAATCGATGATGATTTACTATGTTTGATAAATAAAACGGGCAGAATGCTCTATAGAAGGGCCATTCGTTAAAAATCCCACATTTAAGACATGTTTTAACTATGTCTCTGTGACTGGTACAGTATTTTTTAAAGGAGTTGCACCTTTGAATAACAAAATCACTTCTTGGTTTAAACTAAATCGAATAAAGGTGAAATTAACGTTTTGTATCACAGTAAAATCTTAATGCACATTCTAGACATGTTTAATTTGTTGGAACGCCAAAATATAATCATTCTGTTAAAATGAAAAGTACGGTATATAAATATAAAAAAAGAAATACCTGTTTAAATCACTTTTGATTAGACAACTGTTTTTGAACATGTGAAGTATTTGATGTATAAACCAAATCGATATCAATCTGTCGTTATACTTTATAATATGATAATAATCTTACATTTGTTCAACATACGTTTATAAACGTGTGATATATATAATTTCACCTCGCTATGTGAAAAGGGGGTTTATGGCATGAGCGTAAAGTGTCGTCCCAGATTAGATCAGGGACGACAATTTCCGCCTCAACTGGATTTTTGGAAAAATATCATACAAGCAGCAAAAATCTTCCCTACGTAGCCTGTGCGGACTGCACAGGCTAATCTGGGACGACACTTTACGTAAAAGCATCAAACCACCTTTTTAGAGGAGCGAGACAAAATTATATAATTAATACCTAGGTGTTGTTTCCATACAGGTACATACGGGATTTTCTAATCGAGTCAGCTGGATCGAAGTATTACACACTTGAATCAGGTATGTTTAATTTAACATACTACTAAATTATATTTATTACGAAGAATTTGAAGACCTTTTATGGCTAATTAAGCTTCGCATATTATAACGACACATTTGTGCAAGTTCGAGACACAAGGATGTAACATAAATATATCAGAATCATGAAAACATAAAGAAAAAGGTGTTATTTAGAACGAGAAACCGTCCGTTTCAGAACATTATTTTCACATCTTAGAACTGTGATAGTTCCAGTGTGTAGTGTGTAATTTTTGAAAGACATGTATACAATGTATTGAAATACCTTTCAGCTACGAACTTTTCGCTACCCCCTACACCCGCTGACCCATTTGCGTACAACACGTATTTGCTGTCTGATGGCTCCGTTACATCCTTCCGGTAGGTCTTTTGTAGTAGAATATTTATGATTTTTGGAAATGTATTGTATTTCCAGACGGGTATAACCAGATCTTAACGTTTTGTTTAAACGGTAATAGGGTCCGAGCGTAAAACCAAGATCGAGTATCCCCTTAACCGTAAACATGTTTTGATTGAAATACAGACATCTGATACTTGCTGTCCTTGAACCCGCTATTGTGCATTTAAAAATACAGCTGTAATCCCGAAGTAGCAACATAATACAATAGTGTGTGTGCATGTGTGATTCGTAGAATCTGTGAAATATGAATGTTCAGCTGCACAAGCAGGCGGGATGCCTTATTATACCGTGTTTCTCTTTATTCATTGCAAGTGAGCATTTGCACAACATTTTTACAAAGCGAATGGGATCTATAGTCATCTAAAAACGCTCGCATCAAATACACAACCACGATTGTATCCTAGTGAATTAGGGTCATTGTCTTGGAACGGTAAATGATTTAGGCAAAACAAAACTGACATCTGATTACCCTTAATATAAATACAACATTTTCTGATTTTGTGTATGTATATTTACGGAAGTACAGGGCAAAAACTAAAAACAATCAAAGATTTATGAAAACAAACATATATGTTATAATTAATAACTATAGAAAATTTTATAGTTTTAACTCCACCAGTAAATATGGTTAAATAGCAATAAATCAGCACTTCTCTAATGAAGTAAGTTGCTAAAACTGATAAATTTTAAATAATGTAAAACAACATAAATTAATAAGCATTCATTCAATTTAACAAAAAAGCTTATAATAAATCCTAAAATGTGTTTTGTAATGTCGAGTTTAATTGGAATTTAAAGGGTGGTTCAAACGAGGATGAGCTTCACTGCGGCCCAAGAAAACTGTGTAGCTGAAGGGGCGACACTGGCTCGAATCACAACCGTTCCGAAGATGCAGCTGTTACAGTACATATTGCGGTCCTGGGGTACGTAAACCCTTTAAGTACTGGAACCGAATTTTAAAGGCCTTTGCAAACAGTTTGGATCCAGATGAGACGCCACAGAACGTGGCGTCTCATCAGGATCCAAACTGTTTGCTATCTGATAGTTTTCTTTGAACAAAAAAATCGAAGAAAATGCTAATTTAAGAAATTCACCAGACGACACTTTAGCAGACGACAAATTTCCCAGCATGCAAAGGGTTAACTTCTATTTAACAATGATTGGGAGAACGAGCGATGAACGAATTTTTATATTTCGAAGCTTCGGTATCAATTAATACAGACAGTGTTAAAGGGAACTTTTTACAGATTTTGGAATGTATTGAAGTTTGTCATCAAATACTTAAACATTGATAAATGTAAAGATTGGAAGTAAATAGCTCATGTAAAATAAAAGCAAGAATATAATTTAAGAAAAAAAAAGTAATCATCAACTGGGCTCGAAACACTGACTCTTGTACTAAAAGTCTAACACTTAAACCACTCGGCCATCCGTGGTCATACAGTGAATGGTGTATTTAATATATATTATAAGCAATCCTCTTAATGTTAAAAAATATAACGATAACATCAGAACTCTCCAAATTGTTCAATCGTTTCGCGTTAATAACGGTTTATTAGTTTCAGGTTTTTAAATCGTCAAAAGATGCATATAATAGATATTTAAGAGCATGTCAAACGTATAACGGTTTCCTCGCAAATATAGTAACTGCAACGAAAATTCGCAAATCTGAAACTTTTTTTTTTCCATTTTGGCAATTTACCAAAACGTGAAAAGGTCCCTTTAAGTGAAAATATTTTAGATGTCATATATCCCATATGTTTGAGGGTTTGACTTGAAACGCAAAGCGCCCATCGCAGTCAATAACCTGTTCTTATATTTATACAAGATTAGATAACACTTACGATATTTCCCGTCAACAAGTCGACACATTTTATCGCAGTTATATCTCCATTCTAGGAGATCTCCTTACGCAACAAAGTACGCTCATAGCAGCTGGTGACGTTTTGTTTGACAAGTGATTTGATTGGATATCAGATTCTCAAATAACAACCAGCTTAGAACTTAATAGTTAGTGTATTTTTATACTTTCATTGCGAAATTCTAGCTGCGAGAGTAAGGTAATACTCTTTTGAAAAAAAGGTATGCGCTCTATACATACTTATATAAATTCTTTAGCAACACTTTGCACACACTAACCTACACGGAGTTCGTCAAACAGCTGCTGCTTTCCTTATCAATTTCATTATTTTAACTTACCTCTTTAAGTATGTACTAGTTTAAAGGGCTCTGCTTACAGCCCAGGGTTTTTGCAATACAAACAACATTACAATTAATTACCAGAAAGTCGTATATCCACCATTTAACACACAATTGATTTTATTATTATGTATGATATGTTTTAAGAATGTGTTATTTTCAGGACCAGTTCCTGATTTTGCTGACCATTGGATAAGTGGTTTGCCTCAAATCGGCAACTACAGCTGTCAATGGAAGACTGAACTAAATGTAGTTATTCCACCAACTAGGGACTTCTGGTTCCCACACGTCTATGACCAGTTCTACCACTCCAACCAAGATCCGGACATGCGTGCCTCAATGTTTTACACTAAGTTTTTCTTCGATATCTTTCCTCGGTTTGAACCACTATTCTCGATTTGTGAAAAATTATAACTCGTTTCATGAATATTTTGTATGATAACACTTAATAATTATGTTTAAGAATCGTGTTTTCATCTGGAAAAAAAAACGCAAGTTGCATTACAAATTGTCATAACTTCTAGTTTAAAAGATCAAAATTAAAAATATAAACATAAAACGCACACATGTACCTGAATACAGAATATATACAGTTGGCGCATATCGTCGGTAGTATTCATTATAAAGCTTTTTTTGCGTAGAGCTTTTTGGTAGAACGAAACAAATTAATATAAAGACAGTGAATAGTTTTTGCTATACTGCCACTAATAATGAAATAAGGCCACAACAAATGTATCAGCTGTAATAGGTTAATTCCATTTTTGATATAATCAGAAGCGAGCGAAAAAGAATTATAACAACTTTTGTCAATATTAATTGATATTTTTTGTAAAAGCATAAACAGCTTAATACATTGCCGACAATGATCTTTTAATACAATCTTACACAGTGTTTGTCTTTGTATATGTTTGTGATTTGTACAAACTAACCATGAATCTTGTCAATGTTTGTTTCTAACAAAAAGAGTAAAGATCTGAAGCCAGGTCTGCCATTTTATTACCTTTAGTTACTGCAAAGCGGCAAATCTTCAACAATGTTATTAGACCAACCACTGCCTGTATCATCAGTCATTCCGTAAAAAAAAAACATTAGATTTAAAGGATCGGTTACAGTGATTTGGATAAATTAATGTTATGCTCTACCGCATAACATTTGGCCTATTTAAATACATTGAAACTATTCTGCTGAGCTTTCCTGATCAGAATCAGCAGACACTCAACTAAATATTCGTGCACAAAAAATTAAGAGCAACAAAGAGAAAAAGTGCTCTTTTAAAACACGACGCATCAAATTATGGTGCTGTTTTTTAACAAAAAGGTTTTTTAAAAATTAAAGTATTTGCGGTTACTTTTGTATAGGTGTTTATATACTGTAATATAATTTATAAGTGGAATAAATATGTAAGTTATTGAAACTAGCCATGTATACAATTTTATAAATTGGATAACTTAAGCGGGTTGAATTGCTTGTTAATAATGATAACATTTACACTTTTCTTAGGTCTAATGGTTGTATGAAAAGATAATAAATAATCTTGGAGGTTGGACAAAATTAATTCAAGCAAGTTTCAAAAAAGTGCGCTTGTTCGGTTATTTCTTTTAAGATAAATAACCACAACAAATAACTTAACCCATCCACTTGTTTTAATGTTATCCGCTGGACTAACGTTATCCATTTTTTAAACTAGTGTCGACTAGTTATTACTTGAATATTTCGGTAAATGTGACTTTACAGTATAGATTTTTGTTATAGAAAACATATCTTTATTTTGTGAATTTGGTTTGGCGTGTAATTGTCATCGACAGCAGTTTTGTTTCGATATTTAGTTTATGTACCTTGTTTTACTCATACAAACGTATTAGCCGTATTTAATGCACGCAATCATCTTGTTTTTCACCATGAAACGTTCAATAGACTCAGGTGAATCCTGTATCAGCAATGCATTGTTGTTTTAGAAATGTAACCATGTGGTAAATGTATTAAATATAAGTGTGCTTTCTGCTTAGTCAATTTTCGAGTTGTATGAAAAATATTAAATCACTTTGGCATGCGTTTAGTAGCATTTCTTTTCCATGTAATATGCAAGGTCCATATAATTGCTTAACATATATACTAAAACTATCCGGAAACTTGAGCTAGAAAGTTAACTTAACGTTAACTGTAGCGGGAAACTAAACGGAACGCTAACATGAAAGGAACACACAGCAGAATGTTAACTTGTGTAGGAAACTAAACCGAGAAACTAAACGGAGCGTTAACTTGAGTGACAAACTTACTTTTTCGTTTACTTGGATATTTTGCCATTTTATCAATATTGTGTCTTATCAAGGCGGTCAGTACACAAACACACACTTTTCCGTGGATGCCTGGTTTACAAGTACACTTACTTATGCCAGTAACGACCCTACTTAACTTAAATATAGTAGGAGAATGGCCGTCTTGACAAATCACCTCACAAATTATGTAGCCCGACCGGGGATCGAATTTTCGACCATAGAATGTGTAGCCCAGCGTTCAACCAACTGGGTTTGGGATAAAACTTGAGCGAAAGCAAACAGAACATTACTTTGGTTATTTTTGCCATGCTACATAACAAATTGCATCCATTCACTCGTTAGAAACACTTTAATTTTATCACATTTTATCACACTAATCATGTCCTTTTTATACACCATACATGTTGTTCAAACTCAATAGAAGTAATATTTGCGTGTTTGTTTGTCCTTTTGTATTAGTATTAATATGTTTTAGTTTTGTCTGCAGTAAAACCACTCATCACAATTCTTATTGCTTTTAAGGTCACCACATGGTCAAGAAGGTGAGTTCGGTTTCCAAAATGCAAACTTAAACCGATGACAACCACAACAAGTTGCAAACATTCACCCATCGCAACACCTTTAAATGGTATTAAATAGCTGCGGTAATTCAAGTAGATTATTATTACGAAACAGGGGTCCCTGTAAAATGCAAATCCCAACCGATCGAAACAACATTTAACCCCTAAAGTGTGTTATCCAATCGAATAGTATTACTATGCAACAAAGTATCTTCGAAGATGCAAATCTAAGCTGATCACAACTACTCCATCAAGACCTATTAGAGTGGTTCAAATTCCAAAACAGTATTACTACTAGGAAACGGTACATCCCAAATGCACCGTAAACTACTTATCGCAACAACATCGACTTTATTAACGACACAACACTCGTTCCAATGCACACCTAAACCGACCTCGAAAACTCAAACATGTCCCAATACAGAAGCTGCTTATCATGATTTTCCAGGAAAAAGTCGTCTGCCACAAACACTTACGATGCAAATGCCAACCCTAAACAAGAGGAAGATACCGAAACACAAAGTAAAAATAACGTGGTGGTCAAGTTATACAACGAGTATATAAATGACTATGACACGAGCGTACGTCGTATCCAAAATCAGACTACGCCTTTATACGTGAACATAAATTATGTTTTATTAAGTGCAATTTTGTTAAGAACAAAATAACAGCGATAATAAATACTGGGCTATTTTTTCGTGGGATGTCTTTAATTGACTCGTTTTTCTCTTCTTTATTTTTGAAATATTATGCGGTACAACAAATAAATAAACAATTACGTACCATTTATTAGTTAGGAAATTCACTACATTGAAACTATTTTGGTAAAGTTTTTAATAAAAACATGTTGCAAAAATTGGTGAGATTAATGCACCCTAAAAAGGAAACGATTCCTTTCTAAGGTAGAAGTAGTAGTAGTAGTAGTAGTAGTAGTAGTAGTAGTAGTAGTAGTAGTAGTAGTAGTAGTAGTAGTAGTAGTAGTAGTAGTAGTAGTAGTAGTAGTAGTAGTAGTAGTAGTAGTAGTAGTAGTAGTAGTAGTAGTAGTAGTAGTAGTAGTAGTAGTAGTAGTAGCAGTAGCAGTAGCAGTAGCAGTAGCAGTAGCAGTAGTAGTAGCAGTAGCAGTAGCAGTAGCAGTAGCAGCAGCAGCAGCAGTAGCAGTAGCAGAAGAAGCAGTAGAAGTAGAAGTAGAAGTAGTAGTACGCAAAAAACTCGGAATACAGATTAAACATTTTGTAGAAAAATATCAAACTTTAAATTGCATGACACCCAACAACGGAAACCGTTACAAAAGAGCAATAAAGTTTACAGCCAAAATTAAACGATAACAAAAATTGAGGATATTAGACCATATATAACTAGAAATGGCGCGGCAGATGCCGACGCGTATACCCACGCCGCATAGATGTTACATTAAAAGGCAATTTTGGGTGGGCAAGGCCTATGTTGGTGGGGCCCCGGGGTGGAAACGAAAAGTAAAATTGGGTACGAAAAGAAAAATGGGTACGAAAAAAAATTGGGTACGAAAAAAAGTGTGGGTTGGAAAAAAATTTGGGTACGAAAAACAAATTGGGTACGAAAAAAATATGGGTAGGAAAAATATTTGGGCACGGAAAATAAAATTGGGTACGAAAAAATATTGGGTACGAAAAAAAATGTGATAAAAAAAAAAAAATCGGGTACGAAAAAAAATTTGGGTACGAAAAAAAAATTGTGTACGAAAAAAAATTGGGTAACTAAAATTTGGGGTACGAAAAAATAATGGGGGTACAGGGAAGAAAGGGTGTTACGTTTACACGTTTAAACGGTCGCGTTTCGTGTTTTGCTCATAAACGTTTACAAAAACAATAAACGTTTAAACGACAGTCAATATAAATATAATAAATATTGGGGTGCAAATAACGTAGCCGACTAGCTCACGAAGTATATCGATGACGAACTGCGAAATCCGGGTACTTGCGGTAATTCGGTCACTTCCGAATTCGGCAGTAATTTATATTGGTTAGCGGATGGCACGGACATGAACGGAAACTTACGGAAAATCTTCGCTACTTTCCGAAAATCTAACAACTTGGAAACGAAACAGTGCATATGCCGCCATCTTGAAATATTTTAAGTGATTGATTAGCAAAGTAAAGCAATGCGGTAGCATGTTGAAAAGCAATATTTTAACCAAATTATATATTGAGTACGTTTTTGCTAGTTAACTGGTTGTCCATTTTCTGCAGTCAAACGATTTGCACATTGTATTTCAAGTGCAAACAAACGTACCTTTTTGTTTCGGAGTGTAGTTTTCGGATACAGTTTTTTTTCGTCGATTTTACATTATTTTCGACGTTCTTTAAATTGTTTTTTTATAGAATGATGAATACACATATGGTGATACGGATGGTCTAGTTTATAATATTTTATGGTTTTAATATGACGTCATTGCGCGAATGGGATATGCACTGAATATAACTTCCGGAAAAAAAATACTTCTTTCAGTTCGGAAATGCGATGCCTTTAAAACGGACATAAGGATACCGTTTAAACGAAAAAGGTTCGTGTATTTCATTTCGTTTAAACGTTTAGAAAAAATCTGTAAACGTGATACCCTTACAGGGAAGAAGTACCCGTGGACCTCTCAAAAAAAATTTGAATGAGGACGGGAACCAAGCTGCCTTTACCTTATCAATGGCCCTGGGGTGGGTAATGTGGACATGGATGGTCGAGATAGACCGTGTTGTCATTAGAGATGTTCAGTATTAAAGTGACGTCACGTCAATTGGTGAATACATAAAGAAGTTATGTTAAAATAAAATTGTGGGCCCCACCCCAACGCCCATTCTCCGCTATCTTCTCCTACACTATTAGCACTAGAACCTTGAAACTTACACACATGGTAGCTAAGAGCATATGTGCGACGGTGCACTATTTGGAATTTTGATCTGACCCCTGGGTCAAAGTTATTATCATGCGCGTCGCATGTTGTAAGTAAAATGAGTTTTGTTTACCCATTTTACCCATTTATTAAACCATAACTTTTGACCCAGGGGTCAGATCAAAATTCCATCACCGTCACCTTCGCACATATGCTCATAGCTACCATGTGTGTAAGTTTCAAGGTTCTAATGCTTATAGTGTAGGAGAGGATAGTGTCCGATCAAAAAAAAAGCGGAGACCAATACAATATCCCCACGCTTTTAAAAGCGTGGGGATAATTAGAATAAAATTTAATTCGAACATTAGCACGTGATGCTTACTAGTGACAAGGCATTGATACAAGCTATACTCGGAAGCAGTCGAATCTCTGCCCGGAGCTTGCGTCAGCTAAACAAACTGAAAAGTTTACGCACTCGTTTTCTGAAAATGCAAGCAGAACTCTATCGAATGATGACTCACTCGTTTTCAGAAAATGCATGAGCTAAATTGTGCGATGAGCGGTAATACACGTGCAGAGTGTGTGTATTCCCTCATGCAATAACATAATTTCCTTAACTCTAATGAAAGCGAATTCGTAGAAGTCCGTTTTACAAGTACTGTAGATAATAACGTCCTGTATATATGCACATTTACAATGATTAATACACCATGGGCGTATCGAGTGTACAATGTATATATGAGAATGGCCATAGACCCAAATAAAAGGTATTAATGTTTTTAGCTCCGTATGCCACAATTGTATCTCTGTCTTCATGTTTCTTGGTCATATGAGATTAAGTAGTCTTAAATATGTCACCAAGTTTAATTGTAGACAAAACATATACCACTCTCAGCCACATTTTATTCACTCTTGATGAAACTTGTTCACAATGTTAACTTTAACAACATCAATGATCAGACGGAAACTGGTTCAAGAGGGTTAAAACCTAAGTCACCAGGTCAAAGGTTAGAAAAAAACATTACCTATATTAAAGACACATTTAAACCTCAAACTAAATGACACTTGGTAAGAATGTTTACTTTTACAATATATATGTCAATTTTGAGTGTTTCTCAAGATTTGTTAGAAACTAAGTCACGGAGTAAAATCTTAGAATAGAAGTGTTACAACGCTCCTCAATTATGATCAAATTAAGTGAGAAAGTTTATCTGGGCCATATAAAACTCAAGTTTTATTCTGGGTCAAGTGTGTTAAAAAAACTAGGTCGCAAGGTAAATTTTTGTAACCACTCTTGAAGCCACATGTATGTCTCAATATCGATGTAAGTTGATCTGAACAGTAACTCTTTAATGTTTAAGACATGGTCGAATCAGGGTCAACCGAATTCAAATATTATGTCACTATATCAAATCATAGAAAAAGTGTGTAACTTATCTGAAAGCTAAATCTTTTAGCGTCAATCTTGTTGTTACATGGTCAGATTATTTGCATTTTCAATATCCATGTCAATTTTAATTTTGTGTTTAGTATTGTCTTAAACTATGTCAATAGGTCAACTCTTACAAAACACATACAACAACTCTTGAAGTCACATTAATGACTTAATATTGATAACGTTGTAATGAAAACAGTTAATATGTGTAATATATAAGCTTTGCATGTGGGTCAAGTGGGGTCAAAAACTATGTCGAAAGGTCAGATATTGGAAAACCTCTCTGGATACTATTTTGGAAATCTACTAATCGGGTCAATATCTCAGCCAATACTCGAGTCTGTGTCAAGTTGGGTTAAAACAAGATCACCAAGTCAAATATTTGTAAACACACATTTAACAACACACATTGACAATATCTTAGGCAATTTTAAATATCGGTCAAGTCTGGGAAAACACTAGGTCGCCAGGTCAAATCTGAGAAAAACTGTATCCCCACTTTAGAAGACACAATAATGACGCACTCTTGATAACACTTAGTCAGAATGTTTATTTTGACAAAAGCTAAGCCAAGTTCCAATCTGGATCAAGTGGGGTCAATACAATGTCTCAAGGTTATGCCTTAGAAAAACATATTACCAATTTAAAAGTCAAACGTATAATTTAATTTTAATAAAACTTGGTAGGAATGTTTATAGTGACAATAACTATGTCAATTTTGAAATTGATTATAAGTTTATTAGCGAAAAACATTTTAACTAGGTCAAATCTTATAGAAACCTTATCATAACTGTCAAAAGCCTCATGTGTAACGATGAGTCTGAATGTTATCTTGATCACATGAAGACCAAGTTTAAAGACTTTTCATATGACGTTGACAACTTGGTCACCAGGTAAAGTCGTTGGCAATTGTTGTACCTTGAACTGAGGAGGGCGCGTTATTCCAACATGACATGTGTATATTTATTTATGTTGTACAAATACTAATGTATGTTCAGCCCGTATTAAAACATACTATTCAATACAAATAACTTGCATTTCTTGTAGAGAAACACACAAAGTGTCGACAGTTATGGAGGACTATTGTTTAGAGTTTAATTAAATCTGTGCACATGAGAATTATTCATGTTCATAATAAAATGTGTTTTTCACAACAGGTTCTGTTTATATTTCAAGACATCTTTCTTTATGATGTATACATTATATCGAGTGCTTAACCTGGTTCTGATAATACTCTGTTTGATACCGCATCCAAGCCCAATGTAAAACCTTTTAATATACGCATCTTGGAGACTTATATTGCATAATATAGCCTCGTGGGACCTTTTGTTTATCGGCCATCTGCGGATTCTAGATTATGTCATTTTAATTATTCAAGCAGCATAAGTAGGTTCTGCATTTGACCATTTCAACGTTTTATAAGTTTGAAGTACATTCGATGTTTTTCGTTTTAGATTTATTTTTAAGCAACAAAGTAGATTGATAGATCATTCCAAGGACATTGGACGTAAGAACATCTCTGCGATGATAGTGGTCGATGAAAAACTAATTATTGCGGACAGACTATTTAATATTATAACGGTTTTTAATATGGCATTTGACGTGTTGTCTGAGACGGAATTTTCGAGATTTGCAGTAGGGTTCTTCTGGGGCATAGCGGACATGTATGTTCAGAAGGCCGGAATGTTCGGTGTACTTGTCCCGGGATATTTGCAAGACAGTGAATGCTGGTTATATGCACTACAGCGGGATAGTAGTATTAAATATCAGCAAAACAATTCCATTAGATAAGCGGTGCTTTGGGATATGTTTTCAATGTGAAAGGTTCCTGTTCGCTACATTCTCGCCATTGTTCGGAGGCCCTGGATACGTGAAAATGATTGATCTAGAAAGAAACTCCGTTCTGACTTTTGAACATGACAAAATGAAAAAAACATATTTTCAGCAACAGTATTTTAAAGATTTACGTCGACAATACATTCAAAATGTTCATATGTGATGATAAAAAACGAGAACTTTCGATTTTAAAGAAAGATGAGTTCGACAATTCAGTTTCTCTTCTCGCTAACCACAAGTTCTTGGTGAGATCGATTTCTACAATGAGTGACGGCTCGTCATTTTTGGCTACAAATTCCAAAAATGGAGTGGTACTCATTCATCCAAACGGAGCCTGGATCAATAACAACTTTCTTTCGAAAGACACTTTGCTTGGGGTATCCTGAGCCGTCGCTGGTACAAACTATGGACAGATGTCACGGCTCATTGTTGCAGTTGGGTGTAGTTCTTGGTTTGGAACATACATGTACTGTAAACTGGTCGGGTACCATGTCACCACAACAAAGGACAATGGCACCAAAATTCTGATTAACCATTAAAAAAAGTTGCATATACGGGGAAATGCTTTCAAATACATACAGTGTTAAAAATAGATATGGCAATGATTGTGATTTCTTGGTAAATAACTTATTTATCGCATACATGGAGCATACTTTAACCATTTAAATGCTTTAGAAAAAAAAACAGTTTGAATTTAGAGAGTTTATTCTGGCCTTTTTGGTTGATTTTTATCATATTAAGTAAAACCAGGTGATATATTAAACTGTTTATGGCTGTTAGACAAAGACATTAAGTAAGTCTAAAGAAACTGGTCATATGCACAATAAGAAGCCTTTAACGCTTTCAGCATTTGTACAAGATCTTCAAAGGCGTTCGCGTGGTCAGCATCTACATATTTCTGTAATTGTTACGATATTCACAGAGTCTCCAGTAATGGGTCCGTCATGGGCATAGAACCATTCACTGCAATCCGGCATTACTTACATTGAATAATTCAGTATGAGAACATTTAATCATTTACGGGAGTATACATGTTCTACAACAATTTATGTAGGCAAAATCAAACGTTGTACAAACATATGTTGTTATTATTTATATTGTTTAATATAAATCGAATACAATTTCATAACAATATTTAAATAAACTCGAAATCAGAATATTTTATATCACCTGCTAAAGTATGTTGTTCATTTGGAAACACAAATGCATGTAGGCTGTAGTATTATCGAACTGATTTTAACAATACACACAGTATTTCTTCCCGTTTTCTTCTCGTCGTATGCATAAAAGGGCCTTTTGCATTTTTTCTCAAACGGAATCAATATGTATTCAGCGCTTCATAATTATTATCAGACGTATTACATTAAATGATAAGAACCAAAGGTATTCATATCTTGTTTTAATGATATTTAAACATTGTGGTCGGGTCTTCAAAATACGTTTCATTGATCGTGCATTTCTTATCTTAAACTAACTATGAATTGACAAACCATTGATTTTGTTTTGTTAAATCGTTCTCGTATGCTTGCGAACCTTTCCGATACATATGCATACATTGTTCAAGCGGTTAAACGGAGGCAATACAAATTGTACATATTCATCGACTACGTATATTATCATTCAGATTTCACAATAAAATAAGTAAATTATATAATCATTATTGTCATCTATTTAGTTTATCAGTAATTTAGAAAAAAACTCTATTATGTATTTATGTTGTGTAATTAAAAAACATCAAACCTATTGTAAGTCTATTTTTAACACATTGTTGATTAGATAGAATTTGGAAGTGTTGAATAACATTGATGGGAAATTCAATGGTCGCATTCAATTCTCTCGTAAAAAAATCACTAATACAAATTGTAATGGCATAACATCAATACATTAATTACGATATTATATCAGATACAACTTCGGTTAAAGAGAGTATGCACGATTTTGTCAAATATTTATGAATTTATATAAAATGTGTAAAAAAAAAATATTATACATATATTTCAATATAAATTAAAATATAAAAGTTAAGAAGAACATGTGTCGAAAATGCGGAATAAGTCAGATATTTAAATCTGAAATCAAAAATGGCTGTACATCCGAATTCGACAGCATGTATATCATGCATGTACTATGTGAATCTATATTTAGTTTTAGTGCAGATTCGTTCATACGACACAAAGACACAATTTTGTTTCCTAACAAATACGAGCAAAAGTGTCTGCATCGGCTTTAACCAGCGCTAACTTGTCTTTGCTGCATTTTATGAAATTCGTCTTCAATGTATAATTTTTCTTGCCTTTTTTTGTGTTATTGTAACATATTTTTATCAATATATTACAATTTAACACATATTAAAATCGTGCATACTCACTTTAAAATCAATAAAATAACTATAATAAGAATAATTATTGTAATACCTTTGATGATAGTAAAGATAATAGGAATAACAGAAAGAAGTATGATGATGATAATGATAATGATGGTGACGTAGTAGCATTTGTTGTTTAGGTTGTGGTTGTAGTTGTTGTTCAAACAGTGATAGTTGTGCAGAAAAAGCAGCATTAGTAGTATTTGTGTCGTTGTTTTTTTTTTGTTGCTGTTCTTAGTGTTACCGAATAATGATGGAACTTGGACTGTGTGTATGGAGACATTTAGTCTCCCATTGGGGCTGCTTAGACAAAAGTGCAGTCTAAAACTTAATCTACTGTCGCATATGCACAAAATATTGGTGTTGTTTCGACCAATCTAGAAAAACAGATGAAGTCCTTTAACATAACTTCCCGAAGTCGTTGGTGTCCTTCTTTTATGCCGAATTGTACACTGTGAATTCGACTTAACTGTCAGAACAGTTGCAATGTTTATTTTAATAAATGGAAAACATTATAATTTCTGTCTAGACAGATAGTTTTATGAAAGTAAACATACACACGCGCGCGCGCACACACACACACACACACACACATACACACGACACCGCTCGGACACACACATGCACGAGCGCATGTATTCAAACACACCAACCTCTGTTATGTATAATGCATTCCAACAAAATTTCATAAATCATAAGTGTTTTCGAAATCGTGAAACTGTCATAAGATAAAGCAAAAACAAATACATATTACATAATAAAGTACTTAAATGAGACATATTGCGTTAAGTTATTAGTGCAGACGTATGTTATTTGGAAATTTCGAGTAAAACATAGATGGCGATCGAAGACGCTGCATTTACAAGGGAAATCCTTGCAGATCTAAAGGATTTCTTGTTTATATTGATTTTGTTTATGCAAAAACACTGAAACGCGTATTATTTTCTACATAAATGAACGTTTGATATAAGGTTTATAGTCAAAAATGTAATATATAAGAGGACCAACACGGCCCGAGGTCGCACAACTGTGAAATGGTGCGTAGCAAGTTAAGAAACTATGGGCCTGATTTAAACAGTCATTGTAAAGGAATCTTATGTCACATACCAAATATCAACGCTGTGTGCGTTGTGGTTTCAGTTATTATGATAATTATATTATTCCACTTAAAGCATTTCACCCTCAAAACCGAAGGCGGGGTGAATTATGATCCCAGTATAATACATTGAAGACATTTATTAGAGGACCACTATATGATGTTACATGCCAAATTATTCAACTCTTGGCGTTGTTTCTTCAGAGAACAATATTTTTTTTTTACTTTATCTTTCTATATACGTCTATAGTAATCATGTGACCCCTGGGAG
>VMBQ01000095.1:177601-204107 GCA_007657795.1 Dreissena rostriformis
AGAGCCCCAGGTAGTAAGCGGTCTCCTCACAGACCAGCTCTGGGTCTTACCGCCTCTCTCTCCAGGTCTATACACCACAGCACCAGGTAGTTAGCTGTCTCCTCATAGACCAGCTCTGGGTCTTACCTCTTCTATCTCCAGGTCTATACACCACAGCACCAGGTAGTTAGCTGTCTCCTCACAGACCAGCTCTGGGTCTTACCTCCTCAATCTCCAGGTCTATACACCACAGCACCAGGTAGTTAGCTGTCTCCTCACAGACCAGCTCTGGGTCTTACCTCCTCAATCTCCAGGTCTATACACCACAGCACCAGGTAGTTAGCTGTCGCCTCACAGACCAGCTCTGGGTCTTACCTCCTCAATCTCCATGTCTATACGACACAGCACCAGGTAGTTCGCTGTCTCCTCATAGACCAGCTCTGGGTCTTACCTCCTCAATCTCCAGGTCTATACACCACAGCACCAGGTAGTTAGCTGTCTCCTCATAGACCAGCTCTGGGTCTTACCTCTTCTATCTCCAGGTCTATACACCACAGCACAAGGTAGTTCGCTGTCTCCTCACAGACCAGCTCTGGATGCTCAAGCAGGAAGTCCTGGCTGTCATCGTACTTGCTAAACATCCCAAACTTCTTTATGTTCGCCTTGTGCTGCTTGTTGAACTCGGCCTGAAGACAGACAAACATGAAGCAGGGAAATTAACTTTTTTTGCCACTGGAAAATGTTTGCGAGAAGCAACATACAGTACTTGCAAAACTGATTTCTTGACTCCTATTTAACAATCATGCAAGTGTTTATTTCAAGCCCTGATGACAGTGTGAAATATATGGGCCTGGTTGCTCAAATCTTCAAAAGCCAATTTGACCATATTTAGAATTAATATTACAAGCATTTTATTTGAATTTTTGTTTTTTGAAATTACTTCAGCACAACAATTTATACTGGCTTAACACACATTTTAAATTTGAAGTGCACATTTTACATAAAAAACATGATAACAAAAATGTAAAACTGCTTTTTTGGCTGTTAGTTTTGGATATGGAATATAACCTGATTGGAATCGTCAAAAAAAATACACCTTGTAGCCTAATAATAGAGTCTTATGTAGGCACAGTCTCAATTGAATTCTTATGCAACCTTGAACTGTTACCTCTCTACCTCAAAGAGGTAAAAAAAACTATTGCAAAGTTATTCTGAAAATATTTTTACGTAAAAAATATTTTTTTTTAAATGACTTCAGCATGACAATTTATACTGATGAAACGTACATTTAAAATTTGCAGTTAACACTTTACTCGTGCATCTATCCTACCTGCTTTGCTGCTCTTTCTTCCTCTGTTAATTCCTTCTCCTCTTTCTTATATGGGTTCACAATCTGGAGACAAAGCGAGAACACATGTGATGATTGGAATAGGATACAACTTAACAATGTGATGAAACAAATGGAGCACAACACATATTCAAAATTGATATAATGTATAAGGTTTTACAAAACATTCATTTATTTACTAGTATTCCATTGAAAATTTAAGATAGTGTTATAAGAGCTTTTACATATTTTTTGTGACATATGCAGATAAATCAATAATTGCTTTTATTTGTATACTATTTTAGGTGTTTTTTTTTTTTGGGGGGGGGGGGGGCAGATAAATAGTAGTCAACTTGCCAGTCGATATCTAAACATGGCCTTTCAAAAAAAACGTCATAATCGTAAGCGGAAATAAATGTCAAAATAGAATTTGCTGGACTTAACAAATTCGCCATGTTAATATTCTTTCCTTCAATAAAGCCCATACCTAAGGGAACTAGTACATGGACGTTATGACACCATTTACGCCATTTTGCTCTTTTGCGGCGCATACCGTCCGGCAAATATAACTCACAGCGAATGTTCAAGAATCAAGCGTTGCCGAACACAGAGATTGCAAAGTGTTTTTTAAAAAAGAACATGTCAATCAGATAGATACCATGTATCAGTATGATAATTAAAGGTGCATTAAATAATATAATATTGACTGGGACTGTAAACTGGGTGATTTTTTATGGCAATACATAGAATGTTTTTTTCTCAGATAAGTGTTTTGTTGCGTTTGTTTTTTGTTATGTTTTGTGTTGATGAATTTGTTTTCCAAATCTTGATTATTCAGAACTATACTATAGTTCTGAATAATCAAGATTTGGAAGACAAATTCACAAACAAATAATAGTTAATTCAATAAAAAGTTAATAGTTTGTGTTGGAATTCGTATCGTTTTATTGTTGATTTTGTTGTTGTATGATGCTATACATGTATTAAGGTCGAGTGGGAGGTGATGCTAGTCCATAAATCGATTAAAACTCCAATAAGCCGTGTAACGTCGGTGTTTTCAGTTTAAAGCATATATTCCCCGATTGACATTTGGTGTGGTGTGCTTTTCTAAGAAAGTATTTTCTCGGACGTGCCAGCTTTGGGCCTTTACGGGATTTTTGTTTAATTAAACTCGACCATCTTTTTTCTTTGTTATGAGCTTACTAGGCCTATTGGATATGTTTACATGTGAATACAAAAAACAACATTATTTATATATTTTGGTAAGCCGTCAGACATTGTGCTGCTCATACCATTTACTCCTTCTGTCCCTACGTGTTATTATCAAACAATTTTATTTTATTTTGAATATGGATTGAACACTGCATATATTGTTATTTTTATATCGTCACTTAATTTTGATAATTGTATCATAAAAGTGCGAGCCGTCGTATACAACCCTACTATTCAAATTCCAAGTCTTATTTTTGTTAAGAATTAATGTGCTTTTTAATTTCATGTATTTAATTTCACATTTGTAAGACGCATGTGTGTTTTTTGTATCTGCGTGTGTATTTGACAAAGAGCTGTTCATACGTATGTCGTAAATACAGTGTCTTATCTACTATTTTGTTTTTGCAATGACGCTTTAATCTTATATCCACGTTATTACGTTGGTTGTCCAGGAATGTAATCATAAATATCCTCTTTCAACAATTTGAAGCCATTACAGTTGCGGGCAAGTATTTGTTACTACACACTTCGACTATAGCATTCTTTATAATTAGATAATTAGCAAAGACATGTTCCGTTCCAAGCATTTGCAGAAATCGAATTTGATGTGTTTTGTCCCTCCTTTGACATAATAACGTTCCCTACTGGATATGAGCTGGTATCGCGGCCTCTGACTATAGCAAACATGAGTTGAAAACATTAACTTCGTCTTCTCATTATTTGCAAGAGGCGATTAAGTAATGTCGACAACAAGTGACTTTCTGTACAATGCTTAATGTCTATTTGGTTCAATTAAAGACATAACTGAAAAAGGTCCGGTTATATCTATTCTAAACGACATCAGCTAATATAAATAATAAGCAAAATTATCAAAATAAACTGAAGTTCATATATGGAATATGTTTGTGTCCGTTAAAAACAAACAAAACGACATTGTCGAGAACTACATTTTAAGTTAATACTTATATTAAAAAAAGCGTTTATTAGACGTAATTGATCATGAACGATTACTCGTGTACGTAACAAACATGTTGTAGCATGTTAAACGTATTGTAAATATGATTCAGTCTTTATTGTATCTTTGAATAAACAATATCTCGTATTGTCATAACGGACCATTATTGATGCCATTTCAACCACATATTCAATCTCTAAGAAGGTACAAAATAATAGGCTTCTGCTAAACTAATTGAATTTATAGTTTCGTTCTACCTAGGAAATTGCATAAATGACACGGATAAGTGTATGTACCTTTGTAACTGTTGTTACCCTTTTTCCTAATTCTGAGATTAACCTCTCAACGAGTGTTATTCATATGACAAAGTGGCTTAATATGATGATCAATTTTTCCAATGTGTTTTTGAATCAACAAATAATGTTTTAAAAACGACCAATCTATCACAGGTCATATCTTACAAACACAAAATTCAACAGACAAAGGTGCAAATATTTCGGAATAGAGATTAAGCTTTTAGTAAAAGTATCAAACTTTAAATATTACATGACAACCAACAACGGAAACCGTTAAAAAAGAACAATAATGACGTTTTCTACAAATGCCAACTAGTTTGTGGAACAATGCGCCCGAATACAGTAAATTGATACAAAACATGTGTTCTAACCCAAACTTTCTTTATTAATTATCAAGTTTTCTTAAAAATGCAAAAGTGCTGAAATTGTTTGATGGTGGAGTTAACATTGTCAACTACACTCTTAGCAGTGGTCACTTCCCTATGGTGTATTGATAGCCACTGCATTCACAAGTTATGGAAGGATTTCTATTTTTTAACGTGTTCGTGTTACATGTTTATGCAAATCATTGCTGTTTTATACATAATTTAACTGTGTATATATGGCTTACAACCAAAATACAAACGAAAATAAAAATTGATGATATTATACTATAATTTATACCAATACAATTTAAATCGAAGATTATCGCACGGTGTTTACTAGTGACAGGGAATTGATACAAGCTATGCTCGGAAGCAGTCAAATCTCTGCTCGGAACCTTCGTCAGCTCAACTCAATGAAATTATTACGCACTCGTTTTCTGAAAATGCAAGCTGAATTTCTATCGAATGATGACTCACTCGTTTTCAGAAAATGCAAGATCTAAATTTGAAGATAAGCGGTAATAAACGTGCAGATAGTGTGTATTCTCACTGACATTTAATTTGTGTCAAAAGCCCTTTTCAGAAAGTGTCGCTGGATACTCTTCAAAGGAGATAAAAATAGTACGCGAAGCGCGCACTATCACTTCCGGGTAGTATTTCACTTCACCGAAAACCAGTCTGTTTGTGTTATCATCATAAGATTTGAGATAAATGTGAATATGTATCGCAAAACTCCAGTGCTAGATCATTCCAAGGACATTGGACGTAGAAACATCACTTCGATGATAGTGGTCGGAGACAATTTGATTATTGCGGACAGAGAATCAAGTACTATAACGGTATTCAATGAGGATTTTGACGTGTTGTCTGAGACGCCATTTTCGAGATTTGTAGTAGGGTTCTTCTGGGGCATAGCGGACATGTATGTTAAGAAGGCCGGAATTTTCGGTGTACTTGTCCCGGGATATCTGCAAGACAGTGAATGCTGGTTATATGCACTACAGCGTGATAGTAGTATTAAATATCTGCAAACAATTCCATTAGATAAGCGGTGCTCTGGGATATGTTTTCAACGTGAAAGGTTCCTGTTCGCTACATTCTCGCCATTGTTCGGAGGCCCAGGATACGTGAAAATGATTGATCTAGAAGGCGACTCCGTTCTGACTTTTGAACATGACAAAATAAAAAAAACATATTTTCAGCAACAGTATTTCAAAGATTTACGTCGACAATACATTCAAAATGTTCATATGTGATGATAAAAAACGAGAACTTTCGATTTTCAAGAAAGATGAGTTCGACAATTCAATTTCTCTTCTCGCTAACCACAAGTACTTGGTGAGATCGATTTCTACAATGAGTGACGGCGCGTCATTTTTGGCGACAAATTCCGAAGATGGAGTGGTACTCGTTCATCCAAACGGAGACTGGATCAATAACAACTTTCTTTCGAAAGACACTTTGCGTAGGGAATCCTTAGCCGTCGCTGTTACAAACAATGGACAGATGTCACGGCTCATTGTTGCAGTTGGGTGTAGATTTTGGTTTGGAACATACATGTTCTATAAACTGGTCGGGTACCATGTCATCACAACAAAGGACAATGACACCAAAATTCTGATTGACAATTAAAATAAGTTACATATACGGGGAAATGTTTTCTTAGACATACAGTGTAAAAAATAGATATGGCAATGATTGTGTTTTCTTGGTAAATAACTTATTCATCGCATACTTGAAGCATACTTTAACCATGTAAATGCTTAAGAAAAAAAATGTATGAATTTATAGAGGTTTTTCTGGCCTTTTTGGTTGATTTTTATCATATTAAGTAAAACCGGGTGATATGTTAAAATGTTTATGGCCGTTAGACAAAGATGTATTAAGTAAGTCTAAAGAAACTGGTCATATGCACAATAAGAAGCCTTTAGCGCTTTCAGCATTTTTAAAAGATCTGCAAAGGCGTTCGCGTGGTCAGCATATACATATTTCTGTAATTGTAACGATATTCACAGAGTCTCCAGTAATGGGTCCGTCATGGACATAGAACCATTCACTGCAATCCAGCATTACTTACATTGTATAATTCAGTATGAGAAAATTTAATCATTTACGGGAGTATACATGTTCTACAACAATTTATGTTGGCAAAATCAAACGTTGTACAAACATTTCTTGTTATTATTTATAGTGTTTAATATAAATCGAATACAATTTCATAACAGTATTTAAATAAACTCGAAATCAGATTGTTTTATATCACCTGCTAAAGTATTTTGTTCATTTGGAAACGCAAATACATGTAGGTTGTAGTATTATCGACATGATTTTAACAATACACACAGTATTTCTTCCCGTTTTCTTCTCGTCGTATGCATAAAAGGGCCTATTGCTTTTCTCACAAGGAATCAATATGTACTCATCGCTTAATATCAGACGTATTACATTAAATGATAAGAACCAAAGGTATTCATATATTTTCGAATGATATTTAAACATCGTGGTCGGTGCTTCACAATACGTTTCATTGATCGTGCATTTCTTATCTTAAACTAACTATGAATTGACATACCATTGATTTTGTTTTGTTAAAACGTTCTCTTATGCTTGTTAAACGTTTCGATACATATGCATACATTGTTCAAGCGGTTAAACGGAGGCAAAATAAATTGTACATATTCATCGACTACGGATATTTAACATTCAAATTTCACAGTAAAATAAGTAAATTGTATAATCATTATTGTCATCTATTTAGTGTATCAGTAATTTATAATTAACTCTTTAATGTATATATGTTATATAATAAAAAACATCAAGCCTATTCTAGGTCTATTTTTAACATAATGTTGATTAGGTAGAATTTGGAAGTATTGAATAACATTGATTGGAAATTCAATGGTCGAAAGCAATACTCTCGAATAGAAACACTTATACACATTTTGATGGAATAACCTCAATTCTTTAATTACGGTATTATATTTGATACAACTTCGGTCAATTCAATAAAATAACTATAATAAGTATTATTATTGTAATACCTTTGATGATAGTCAAGATAATAGGAAGAACAGAAAGAAGTATCATGATGATATTGATAATGATGGTGACGTAGAAGCATTTGTTGTTTAGGTTGTGGTTGTAGTTGTTATTCAAACAGTGATAGTTGTGCAGAAAAAGCAGCATTAGTAGTATTTGTGTCGGTGGTTTTTTTTTTTTTTTTNCATTGGGGCTGCTTAGACAAAAGTGCAGTCTAAAACTTAATCTACTGTCGCATATGCACAAAATATTGGTGTTGTTTTGACCAATCTAGAAAAACAGATGAAGTCCTGAAACATAACTTCCCGAAGTCGTTGGTGTCATTCTTTTATGCCGAATTGTACACTGTGAATTCGACTTAACTGTCAGAACAGTTGCAATGTTTATTTTGATAAATGAAAAACATTATAATTTTTGTCTAGACAGATAGTTTTATGAAAGTAAACATACACACGCGCGCGCGCGCGCACACACACACACACACACACACACACACACACACACACACGACACCGCTCGGACACACACATGCACGAGCGCATGTATTCAAACACACCAACCTCTGTTATGTTTAATGCATTCCAACAAAATTTTATAAATCATAAGTGTTTTCGAAATCGTAAAACTGTCATAAGATAAAGCAAAAACAAATACATATTACATAATAAAGTACTTAAATGAGACATATTGCGTTTAGTTATTAGTGCAGACGTATGTTATTTGGAAATTTCGAGTAAAATATAGATGGCGATCGAAGACGCTGCATTTACAAGGGAAATCCTTGCAGATCTAAAGGATTTCTTGTTTATATTGATTTTGTTTATGCAAAAACACTGAAACGCGTATTATTTTCTACATAAATGAACGTTTGATATAAGGTTTATAGTCAAAAATGTAATATATAAGAGGACCAACACGGCCCGAGGTCGCACAACTGTGAAATGGTGCGTAGCAAGTTAAGAAACTATGGGCCTGATTTAAACAGTCATTGTAAAGGAATCTTATGTCACATACCAAATATCAACGCTGTGTGCGTTGTGGTTTCAGTTATTATGATAATTATATTATTCCACTTAAAGCATTTCACCCTCAAAACCGAAGGCGGGGTGAATTATGATCCCAGTATAATACATTGAAGACATTTATTAGAGGACCACTATATGATGTTACATGCCAAATTATTCAACTCTTGGCGTTGTTTCTTCAGAGAACAATATTTTTTTTTTACTTTATCTTTCTATATACGTCTATAGTAATCATGTGACCCCTGGGAGGTGGCAAGTTAGGATCCCAGTGACGTGACTTGATTCGAACAAACGTTGAAGAAGACCATTATAACTTGATAAAGTTTAATTATTGAACTTCTAAACCTTTCGGTTTCATAGAATATTTATATGTTATGTATTTAATTGACAATTGTTTATAAATCATGTGACCCCTGGGGCGTGGTCAGTTTTAACCCGAGGAGTATGATTTGAACACATGTATTAGAGTCCCTATTTAAAATTTACAAACCAAATATTAAATCTCTAACAATTGTGGTTTCAGAAGATTTTAGAAGAGTATTTACGTTGATCATGTAACCACTGGAGCGTAGTCAGTTTGACCCAATGGGGAATGATTTGAAATCGTTTTGTACAGAACATCTTCCTGATTCTAACATACCACATATCAAAGTTATGAGACGTGTGGTTTTATAAAAGATTGAATATACATGTGTGAGTAAATTATGTGACAAATTAGGCCTGACCAATTTTCGCCACCGGTGCATGATTCGAACCTAATTGCAGGACCAGTATATAATCTTGAACATATGATACCCCTGCCCTTTGCAGTTCCTCAAAAGAGGATTTTGAAGTTGTTAGCTATTTAATTCTTTAGAATCCCTACAATCCATGTGGAGTGGCCAGTTTTTACCCCCTGGATATGATTGAAAAAAAATGACACAGTAGACGACTACTTTCCTGCAAGTGAATTACGTTAAAGTACTAAATACTGCGAGAAGTTTGCTCAACCTTCACGTAAAGAGATTGCTCCGAGCACAATTCTTTCAAATACATGTCTCCATTTAACGCCGCGTGTGGATGTCGATGAACATAATATTATACACTTAACGACGACGTGCCTTCATGGTTGTCATTAGTGGAAAGGTATTTTGAAATAGAATGATAAATGCAAAATTTACAGTCCAAAAAGGTCTGATTGGGTCAAACGTGATATTTTAAGTGTGACCTGACCCTTTGAGGTAAGAAGAAGAGTGAAAAATGCAACATGTCGTTATATGATGATTTGCGTTTTTGCTAAGTTATTTTAAAATTCATCAATATATCTCAAATGTAACAATGAAACAGTAATTTTCAAGCTGCTTTATGGCCAACTTTGACTGTTTACATTTAAGTTTCACCTTGACCTTTGATATATATGGACGGATTTTAGACACAAATGTCATCTGCTTATGGTTGATATTTGTGATAAATTATATTAAAATAGCGTGCTTATTGACAAAGATTCAGTCCACAAGCAAGATGTTATATGACCATATTTGATCTTTCAACCCTTAAGTGTAACATTTACATTTGAGGTAGGGAGACAAGTTTTGAACGCAACTTATCGCCTGATCATTGATTGTATGTGTTCCAAGTTATTTCCAAATCCATAAATATATGGTAAAGTTACGACTGAGACGGGAATTTTAAGATGTGTAATGACCAGTTTTGAAAATTAACATAAAGTGTGACCTTGACCTTTGAGAATGTATGGCTGAGACTAGACATTTCACACAGACATACAGACGGACACAGCGACTGCTTCGAAAGAAGATACAAAATTAACACGAGCATGATACACACAATTAAACTTGAATATAATATTGCAGTCAAAGAGGAGTAACAGCACCAATCCTATATTTACAATTAATTAAAGTTCTATCATATGCTGCATAAGCTTATTTTATTGCTAGAGTCTTATCAAGGTCTTTTCTAAGATATGACCTCGCGATACATTGTTTAACGCACGTGACCCACATTCGTCCAATACTGGATATTGTCCAGATAAACATTCTCACCAAGATCCATCACGATTGAGTCAAAATTGTGGCCTCTAAAGATTTGACCTGATTGCCTAGTTGTGGGCACACGTGACTCAAATTTGAACTCAGTCTCCAAAAATGTCACGATAAACATTCTGACAAAGTTTCATTCAGATTTAGTAAACAAAATGTAGCCTTCAGAGCAGTAACACGGTTTACCTAAGATTTGACCCGGTTTTCGAAACTCAGCCAATATGTTGTCAAGATAAATGATTTTTTTCCAGCTCTGGATTGATTTTACTTGCGAATGTAGTGTTTACCTTTTAACACAAAAGGGGACGTTATGCTAACACTGCAATGCGTTTTAAAGTCTTGCTCTTTAAAATATACGAGATTATCGAATATAGTATTCTCAAATCCCTCCAGTTTGTTTGACGAGTTACATGGTGCGTTTTATGCAATACAACTTGAGAGTTTCTTTCAAATAGCCCATGAATAGTGGTGAGTGTTTATCTAACCTGAAAACTCTCAACATAACGCCTACAGCGTTATTGTTACAACATACGTGTGTAAAGTGAAGTAAAAAAAAAGGGATTTCATTTTTACTATTCGTATTGTCAGATCGTAGATTATATCAATTTCAATGCCTTATATAATTACAATATTCTTCCAATATACTCTTGAATTATCTATTATTTTATTGGATATTAACAATAAAGAAAAATACATGTGCATAAAGAGATTTCAAAATGCGCAAATTTCATTTCGGTCCGGCTAGGTTTGATAGGTTATCGGACCGAATGTCTGACAAATTTTGGGAGCTTTCGTGAAGTCTGATGTTGTAAGAAAAACATGTTTCAGTGAAAGTGCGAATATGCAATACTTTAGTGGTTGTTTATATTTAGTGGGGGAAATACCGTCGATATGCCCGTTTAAGATATTTTAAATGTGTGAATAATACACTGTGATAAACTGTTTATCGTAATAAATATTGAAGTGTTTTTCAATAAATTGATGTATGTTAAAGGTTTATAAATATTTCTCCATTGTTATTTATTAAGTAATATTTATTTTGCTCAAAGTAAATATCTTATATCCACGACGGTTAAAACAGGGTTTACATTATTCAGTTTAGACATATCGTATGGGGTAACCGATTTGTTTACATAAATAAACAGCACGCGTTAACTCGTCACGGCTATTTTAAGTTGTAAACACTTTGGTGTACATACAGTTACTGTTGAGCAGCATATCTTAAACACTACACTTACACAGATACATAAACTCGTCGGATAGAGAATTGCAAGCTTGAAAATGGAGTTGGAAAGTACAGGTTTATCCCTCGATGATGCAAAGGAAGTAGGCTTTAAGGATGTTACATCGATGATAGTGATAGAAGACAAGATTATACTTGCTGACAGGAAGTCTAGTACAATAGTTGTGTATAAAGATGACTTCGAAGTGGCGTCCGAAACGCATTTCGCGAGCAAAGAGGTCGGGTTTTTCTGGGGAATCACGGACATGTCCGTACTGAAGGACGCGGTGTTTGGAGTACTCGTGCCAGGATTTCTGAGAAAAAGTGAGTGCTGGTTATACGAACTGCAGTCGGACGATACTATTAAATACCTGCGTACCATCACCCTCGACAAGAGATGTTACGGGATCTGCTTTCAACGTGATTTCCTGTTCGCAACGTTTTCGCCCGCGTACGGTAGTCCGGGGTACGTTCGTATGATCGACTTGCAGGGAAAATCGCTTAAGAAGTTTATGCACGATAAAAATAAAAACAACCTGTTTAGCAATCGTATTTCAAAGATATACGTGGACAGCAAGTTTAGAATCTTTGTATGTGATGATAAGAAAGGAGAGCTATTGATTTTGAAGAAGGACGAATTCGACGATTCGATCACGTTTGTTACTAGTCACAAGTATACAGTATTGACCATCGCTGTTAAGCGAGACGGCACATCGTTTCTGTCTACGAATTCCGACGACGGAGTGGTGCTGCTACATCCGAATGGGAAATGGATCTTCAATAATTTTCTTTCAGTGGCAAAGCTGAATGGGAAACCTTCTGTCGTGGCGTATACAGAAAATAGCGAGGCATCAAGACTAATTGTTGTAATCAAGTCCAAATCTTGGTTCCGAAGTCACACCAAACTCGTGTGTTATTTCCTGTGTCAGGCGAAGGACACGGATGCCAGAATTGTGTTGGAGGATTAGTTTAAGTGTGCATGATTTGTTAGTTAATCAAAGAGTAAAAACACTTGCTGTGCTCATGTTTAATATCCGACATTGCATCGACCCTGAAACATTCAATTGAATTGTCTTGTATGTTCTTCAGTATGTTTGAATTGTTGTTCAGATTTTGACTCGTCAATTTGAGAATTTATTAAATAAAAGATAAGAAACGATCATATTCAAATACAGTAAAATGATTTATTTTTTCGAAGGCAGCGCCCACGGGTGTTTTTTTTTTGTATGAACAATTGTCAAAAAAGTTATAATATCCAAATAATATAATTTGAAAACAATGCCATAATGTGTGTGTATTTTGTTGCACTGCACACCCCTTTATATACTGTTGCTGGATATATTATAAGGGTTTTTTTCCCTTCTTTAGCAAGGGCCTTTTATTGGCGCCTTCCGCAAGAGAAAGGCTCCTTCCTCTAACAGAATTTCTTTAAAATGATGCGATTTTCCCCAAATGTTAAGCTTTTTTTTGGGAAATGTCTTCCCAATTTTCAGTGTTGTCGATAATTGTTTCCCCAAATCAAGAAAAAAAAGCCCTGATTATATATATTTATTGAATAGAAAACCAACAAACGATCGATATAATTGTAATGTTTAAGAAATTAGATGAGATATAATGCGAAACTTAGGTTCATGTTCTAATTATTGGACACTTTTTCGACGCACGAATAAATACAAGTGAGAAAAGGATAAAATTGATTTAACATAAAAACTCATTGGAAAGAACTGCCATATGTTTACTTACACCCATTCATTTTCTCATTTTGTATTAGCTTCATAAACGTGGGTATTTAAACAAACATGCGTATGATGTAAAGTTCGATCTTCCTTTATTAAATAAATGAAGACTTTTGATATGTGTCGTTCAACAAGTATGTATAATATACTGGTAAATACCAAATTATAAGTTCATAAAAAGAAAAACTGACCATTTAGTAAAACGTGTCTCGTTTAAGTGTCCGATGCTCGCATATTCTTTATTATGTTGTGTTGATAAAACAGTATAAATAATGAGTAAAGTAATTAGAAAATTGCTCAGTAGATACACGTAGCTCAATCAAGATATGAGTTTCAAAATTTCTCAGAATTAAAGACAAACTTTCTTTGGCAAAATAAACAAATCCAAGCTTTCTTTATTCGTCGCATATGTCAAGCAGCAACAACAATCATATTATGTATCAATGAAGGATGATTACTATCCACTGGACATGTCCTCGCTTTCACAACATAACATGAAATACAAGTTGAATATAGGACGTACATTTTCAAACAGCAGGCACACATTTGGTGGAATAATGTTAAATTTCTTTACTGTCATGTTAAAAGCGACAACTTCACATACTCGCTTCTTTCTATATCAAGGTAAGTATGTTATAGGTTTTTGTTCAAACTACTGAATGCAAATCATCAAATAGACATACATTTTAATTCATAAAGGGTCCAAAAAAAGCAGACAGAGCTTAGAGTTATCGAAGACATGCATTTTGTGTTTCGTAGATCGTAAAGGTTAAGTATATCGCGCGATTTCAATACTTGAAATCGCACAAAGACTTCTGAAATCCAGCAACGACATCGTGTGATTGTGTTCTGATCGATTTATCGATTTGATCAGCCTTTGATCGACTTACTTCTCCTTTTAAACTTAACTCTGGCAAAGAAGTAAACATGTAAGGCCCTAGTTTAAGAAAGGCAGGCGCTCTCCATGAGGTATTCCACTCCGTGTATTCGCCCCATAACATGTCATTAACGGATATTTGTCTGCAAAAATACAAGGGTACAATTAATACCACCAATGACGTAGCGGGAGAGGGTAAACTAGGCTTTAAAGTTATGCACTTATTTTATTGCTTTCACAATGCTTTTTTAATTAAAAAAATTATGATCAAACAGATCAAATGTGGAATGACATCTATACTGTCTAATCAGTGATCAGGTGATATGATGATGTTAATGACGAAAATAAATATGATCGTAAATTGTCCAGAATGGCATAAAATCTGTCTGAATTGTTTCGTGTGTATATTATAAATTTATTCAGATTGGTCCCCAAAAGCAATAAAGGGTGAAGTTAATGTTATTTTTTGTTATTGTGGTTTAAACGTGTATGGCAAATCATTTGACACATAGGTATGTTAACAATAAAAAGACGCACATTTACGTCAATGCGCAGTATACATGTATGCACTTATTGTTTTACGTGTAGTTATAAAAATAGATATATACGCACTACCGATATCCATTTAAACAACAAACGTACGTCCAGTCTTTACAATTGTTGCTGATTTCCGCCATATAGTTCTGGCGTGTAGCAGCGTTTGATGGACGCCATCGACGAACGAGGGGCGTCAATACGACTATACGACACATAATTGCACGTGTCGTTTTGGCGCTTTTTTTTGCAGAAATTGTTACACACGTACCGTGTACTAACCAAAATAAAAATAACGATTTTGTTAAACGTATTGTAAACTTTCTCCATACGCTAAAAATGTTAATTGTTACCTGTGGAGTGAATGGAGTGTAAGCTGAACGTCGTGGATTGAAAGATAGATTTATTTTGACAAAGTGAACAAAGTATGATTCCCAAATTTCGTTTAAATAAATACTTATATAAAATACAGTGCATTTATAATAAATGAGTAAAATATATAAACTACTAATGGTATTAAGATAAACATAGGATATTACCTGATACCAAGGATTACAAAAAAAAGAGGAAGCCCTTTTTTCCACTGTGCCCTGGTTAGTTGGTGGCATGAGGGGCTAAACTATTTTAGGCATAATATAACAGCTAGCAGTTATAATAAATAAGTAGTTCTTATACTTTGATACTATTTAAATTATATACAATTTAAGATATCTTTATTTCATTCTGTTGATAATGAAAAGAATCAAACATTTATCACAGACCTATCGAACAATCGTAGCATGTAAAAGATTTAATTATAACAATCCTATTTTAAACAAACTAAATCGGGTACAGAAGTTGGCTGTCCGGTTAGCGCAGTGGTTGGTACACGCGCTTCTCACCACTAGGCGACCCGGGTTCTACACTCTTTACCGGCGCATGTGAGCCTGGTTAGTGGTCATCATACCCGAGAGGTGGGGTCTGCTCCGGTTACTCCGNCCCCCCCCCAAAGCACAAGACCACGTCAAAATAGACAGTCTTCCAGTAAAAAATAAATATATTGAAATTGCAACTATAATTCCATATTTAATCCAACTTTCGTGAGTCTAGTGAGGTGACAGTGATAGGACACCCTCCGGATCCGCACATAACACAGGCCCGGGCGCAGAGGGACCTCATGAACTCGAAATACACACATGATTAAGAAGATAATACAGATAATTTTATTCCGTTTAAATAATTAAACACAAAAAGTTATACCTAGTTTGGTAAACAATGGTCAGTGCAAAACAGTACTTTAATGAAATGAGTGTGCTAAAATGTATGCGATAAAGAAAATGGTTATTGGTAGCAACATTAAACACGTTAGATTGTCAATATCTTTTAATCTGGTCGGCACCAGTAAACTATTTGGCAAATGAAGGACTTCACGTCTGATACTTTTACCTTCGATAGCGTCGATATGATGTATAGTGCATTCTCACAGAGTTTCGAGTGTAAATGTATTTTAGGCCATTAAACTGAATCACTTTTCAAATGTATGGAATAAGTTTCGTTGGTTTGGGGCTTAAACCGATTTAACCGGCGTCTTATTTACGACCGTTTTGACCTGTCGACGTGTCGCGATATTACAAGATGGCGTCGTCTCCAGCAATGTTTGCCGGCTTATTATTTGCAGCGTGCATTGCTTTAGCATGCGGGCTAGACAAGAAAACACTTGTTCTGCTAGATAATTGGTCACTCAGGGAAACGCACTCAATTTTCTTCAAATCGCTTAGAGGTAAATATATCGTATTTTTGCCATATCCTTGTAACAAAATTTTCCGGGTGGGTGGGGAATGTCCACGTCAACACGTTATACAAATCACATGTAGTCTACATCGTACGTCGCTGCCGTAAAGCATGACATTTATGCGATGGATGGTGAGAAGATAAAGTAAGAGTGAGAAATAGAAAAGTGAAAAGAGTTTGAAAGTTGAAAGTCAGAAGGACAATAAAGATGCGTCCCAAGCTACGTTTCATCCCTCATGCCTCTCCGGCTACAGTGGCCGCCAAGAGGATTGAACCTCAACTGGCACAGCCATGAGGGGTCATTGGGGGTAACTTTGAAGCTGGGACTGACAGTAGCAACCACCGCACCTACGTTATTCAGGGGAGATAAGTGTTTTGTATATTCCAGAAAACCAACCCCACTGTGGGTTGCCGATTTACGCGTCAATAACTTGTTGAAATCTGATTTTCATTTAATAAAAAGTATATGGATGCAATAAAACGATGAACAAACTTGAAGAATTCAATGGAAATTTCCCGCGATCGCGTGGTTTTATTTGTCGATTTTTTACGGTAAGTTTTCATTTGAAAATATTTCTTTGTTCTTTTTTTAATTCTTCATACTTTATGGTTTTATTTAGAAGAAAAATGTATAATTCACATAATGTACAAGAACAAACTGAAAGATTTTGCGCGTATATGTTATGTTTCTCATTTTAGAATTACTGGTAAAATGCAACAAGGGAGGTAACTGTTACATTTTAAATAAGAAACAACAACAACNGATTTTATTCTGTTAATTTGAATTATTATAAAGACTTATATCAAATTAGTTTTCCCCAATTCAGTAGACTTTTTTCGCGAAAAAAAAATCAATCTTGAATGTATTTTCCCAATTTCTTGAAAATGCCTATAAAATTCCCAATTCCAAAGCCATGGGCTATCTTCCTAAAAAGTGGAAAAAAAACCTGTGCAACAGAGGCTAGTAAGCTGTTCCAGGTCGTAATTATTCCAGGGAAAAAGCTATGCATGTAGTGTAATAGGATGTTGATGTGGAGATATGCAAGAACTTGATGGAATGGCTTGACCTGGTCCTGCTTGAGCCTGGGGAGAGGTATTTTGTTGCTGAGATGTCTATAGTCACATCATGCATGGATTATTTAATATTTAAATTCATGATTTAGCGCATAATAATATGTTTTACTATTTCAGATGATGGATATGACCTGACATTCAAGAGTGCTGATGATTCAAGCCTGTCTTTGTCTAAATATGGGGAATTCCTGTACTCCAACTTGATTATCTTCGCTCCATCAGTTGAAGGTACACATGTTAGATTATGTTGTACCTATATGACTTTTGCATGTCAGATGTTCATAATTGTTCCAGTTCACGATTCCATACAATCCTACTCAGGGTTTTTTTTGTCCAATTTTATAGCCGAAAAACGGCTATATTCCCCAATCCCAAAAAGTATACTTTTTTCCCAAAAAATTCCCAATAATTTTTTATTATTTTTTTTATAGAAGAAAGTGTCTTGTGCTTATTTATTTTAATTCAATAACATCTAACCAAGTATATAATAATGATTTCTATGATTTTGTTCTTTAAATTTGAGTTATTATAAAGAGTTATACCAAATAAGTATTTCCCAAATCAGTGGACTTTTCGTGCGAAAAAAGAAGGCTTCTGAATTTATTTTCCCAATTTCTTGAAAATGCCGCTAAAATTCCCAATTCCAAAGCCATGGGCTATCTTCCCAAAAAGTAGGGAAAAAAAAACTGCTGTTTAAATGTTACCTAGGCAGGGCTTTTAGCCCCTGTTTGTGAAGCGGCCTTGGCCCCCTCATTTTGTGAAAAGTTAGTCACAAAATGTTCAAAATTGTGAAAAATAAGTCACGAATTGTTCAAAATTGTGAAAAAATGAGACGCAAACTGTTCAAGATCGTGAAAAAATGAGTCGCAAACTGTTCAAAATTTTGAAAAAAAGCCATTCTCTAGGAAGAAAAAAAGCCCTGCTAGGTCACCAACAACATGGCATATGATTATATTCAGATTTTGTCATGAAAATACCAGGTATCATGTTATTTGTGGTAATGTATCAACTAGTCTTGTTTGCACTTTTTTTAATGCTTTTATGTGTGTTATTGGGAACAAAAATTGATTTAATGCATTGCTTCAAACAGTGTAAAAAAAAAACTGCAAAATTATAAATAATTTTCACTTTCACATTTTTACTGCTTGATGACATTTTTTAGTTCATGTCATTTTTTGGTCAAATTTGGGGCTGACATTCATCCTCTTTCCCAATCTCAAAAAGTTTATATTTTCCCCCAAATAACTGCCTAAAATTCCTGATTAAAGGTTTTAAATAAAAATGAATAAATTTCAATGTTTATTTCATTTTCTTATCCAGCTCTATACGTTGAACCAAAGTAAATACAATATTGTAAACCTTATTTTTCACAGTATTTGTAAGCAAAAAAACAGCAACACCAATTCCCAATTTGAGTCAAAACGTCGTGATTTTTCCCAATCCAAAGGTCCCCGTCCCTATTCCCAAAATGGTGGGAAAAAAACACTGCACTACAGGCCTCAACACTAACTTTTTTTTTCATCTAGCCCATTCGGGCTAGTAAATGCAGAACCTACTATTTCTGACCAATCTTTCATGTGCCCTGACCCAAGTATTATCAAATCATTTATATTTATCATTCAACTTGTATTTTCTTGGGCGTGGAGATGCGCAATTGTGATTCAATCATTCTTATGAGCTTGCCTAACTAATGCTCATGAATTCAATATTCATAAACTTCGATGAAATTCCGTTAGTTATCGAATACCTCAAACTCGTGCATCAAATCGCTCAAGCTCGTCACCATCAGAGTAAAAAAGCCCATAAAACCATTTCTCATTTCTTTGTTCACATTCATAGCTACCAATTTCGTCATTTAAATCACTCAAATTCGCGTCAAAATCATAACTAAATTCCACATTAATAACGCTTCCATCGCTGTCCATGTCTGTTCTATCCGCCATGACAAAAACGAAAAAAAAACGGTCAAAATTGCTTCAGAAATACTGCAGTAAATTCACTTCCTTGTTTTTTAAAAATGGCGCACTGTTTTGATTCATCTGCGCATGCTCAAAGGAAATTGTTTCTGGGTATTTTCCCACATGTTTAAATGACGTTTTATGACGTTTTTACAACATTTACACAACGTTTCCCCAGTGACTGTTACACATACCGGTCTATTTGTATCCCGAATCATAATGAAATGGGTATGTACGAATTGATTCGAATGCCGAATGAAATAGGTTTAAAAGCGTTTGTTGTACTCTATTAAGATTTTTACACCTTTGAAAAGCTTATTTAAAATGCAGTTTATTGATAAAGAACACATAATCCCGCCCAGAATACACACGACCAGTCTGGCATGTTCCTGGCACATTGGCTAGCCCGAACCTAGGTACAGGCAGTGAATGTCGTTCGGACGTGCCTTAGTGTCGAGTCCTGCTGCACTAAAAAAACGGTAGAATCAGTTAAAACAATAAGTTTGAAATAACACTTCAAAAATTTTGTAGATGTATGTGTCTTCCCTCTTATTTCTTTTTCAAAAAAAATAATTCTGTATTTCCTTTTTTCCCTTACAGAGTTTGGTGGCAATCTTGGGGTTTCTTCCATCACAAACTTCATCGACAATGGTGGCAATGTGATTGTGGCTGCCAGCTCCTCTGTGGGGGACCCTCTGAGGGAGCTTGCCACCGAGTGTGGACTGGAGTTTGACGAGGAAAACACGGCCGTCATTGACCACCTGAACTTTGATGTGTCCGATGAAGGCAGGGTAGGTTGGACATCGTTCGTCTGTTCGCTTCTGGTGTTTAATCTTTTGCTAAAAAAGTTCCCCTTATTACTACAAATGTACTAAGAGAGCATGTGTTACTGAAAACTAGGCACTTTTTGTAATCCTGGAAATACATTGATACTGTTTAATTGAAATTTAAGGATTGGTTGAGAATTTGTTGGTCTGAGCTTCTAAGAACCTGTTCCCATTATGCACATTTCCAAAATGACCATCCTTTAAGAAAATACTATTAAGCATGATAGTATTTTTTTGCAGGGGTGGTCATTTTGAAAATTTTAGTATTTTTTGAGGGACGGCCATTTTTAAACTTTGAATAATGGGAACAGAATTTAAGTCTGTTCTTGTTGTTGTTTAAACACATGTGCAAAAAAAGCTTTCATTTTCAGACTGAAATGTTGTTATTCGGAACTCTTTGAAAAACTGGTATTCCCCTAATCAACAAGAGATGCCCATTTCACACAAAAATGACCCAAATCCACTGGGTTTCGAATTGTGATTCAAATTAATATAACCTCAATTCTTTTGTCAATTTGTGAATATTCAAGCATATGTAACAGTAAAAGGTTGTTTGTACCAAGGGAGTTATTGAGTTCCGAATAATAAAGCCTTTATAGTGCTTGATTATTTTTTTGAAACGTCAATAAGCTTGAACTGAAGATAAGTTTGTGTTTAGCTTAAATAAGATTTGTTTGTTTTGTAAGCAAACATGTGGCTTTGTCAATTATACTATGAATGTTTACTTTGTTAGCACACAACCATTGTTGCTGACTCGGAGTTCTTGCTGGATGCTCCCATCATCGTTGGCAAGAAATCGGCTGCTCCATACCTCTTCAAGGGAGTTGGGTATGTCTGAATAACGACGCATGCCAGTGATTTTTTTTGCACAAAATTACGGTCTCTTACAGGCCGTTACCCAATTGCAAAAAATCATTTTTTTCCCAAATATTTGCCCGAAATTTCCCCTTAAAAAGATGCCAAACTTTTCCGATAAATTCAATAATTGGTTTATTGAGTTTATTATGCAGCAATTAACTTCTGTAGCACTTAATAATATATAATTTAAAAATGAAATTAAACATGCACTTATAAACAATTGGAATACTGTTATTTAAAATCATATAAATAATGTTTCATTTTTCCTGATTTCATGGTTTATCACGCTATTTTTCCCAATCCAAAAGGCACAGACTGTAAAACTTTAAAAAAATCACTGCATGCAACTCTGTTTATAGACAATAAATGTATAGGCCATTATACTAGCATTTCTTTATTTAGATGAACTATCAACTTGTATTTTATTGTACTAATAGTGGTGAAACTAAGTTAAAAGGAGCCAAGTTCTGCGTACAAAATCTTTGTTCATCTTTGTCCTTGTCAATGTTTACAACTCCATTATAATTGAAGGAAATTTACGCAAGCTCTTAAGTCTAGCGCTTATTAATTCCTTATTTGCCTTGCACTGACGATCGTACTTAAGCTGGTTACATTTTCTTGCTTTCAATAACTCATAAAGAATGTGGGCTTGATCTGTATTTTGATGAAAGCTCTCATACTTTCGCAATTTCATATAACTTGTATGACATTTGTCATGAAAGTACAGCGATTTTTTTCCTTCTTTATAAAGTACCGGTAAACGGCACTTTCCCAATTACGAAAAAACTACAAATTTCCCAATTGCTGTCCAAAAAATTCCCAATTTAAGGTAAAAAAATAAATAAAAAAATAAAATTTGAAAATGCAACATTGAGTTAGTTTCCCTTTGCAGCTATATGGCTTGAACCTAGGTAAATATAATATTGACAGCTTGAACACACTTGGTTTTCAATTTTAAAGTATTTGGGAGCAAAAAATCAAATAAACCATTTTCCCAATTTGAGGTTTTCATGACTCGATTTTTCCCAATTTTGAGATTTTCACAACTCAATTTTTCCCAATTGGACCGGTACGGGTACTTATCCCAATTGGACAAAGAAAATCGCTGAAGTATGTCTACAACCATTCTCTCAAAACCTCAGAACCAAATAAGGCAGTTTTCAGTAACTGGCATCATTATGTGCTTTTAGTACTTGTAAACCATGTTACCCAGGAAATGTGTGACCGCAGTGAAATGAGTGAAGTACTCTAGAAAATAGTGAAATATGCTAAGAAATAAATCAGGTGTTTTTTTTCTGTCCTTGTGAAGTGGTCTTTGGCCTATCCATTTGTGGAAAAATGAGTCGCAAACTTTACAAAATTGTGAAAAAATTAGTCTCAAACTTTTTTAAATTTTGAAAATTTGAGTCGTGAACTTGTGAAAATTTGAGTTGCGAACTTGTGAAAATTTGAGTCGTGAACTTGTGAAAATTTGAGTCGTGAACTTGTGAAAATTTGAGTCGCGAACTTCTGAAAATTTGAAAAACTGCCATTCTCTAAAAAGCCTTGAAAATAAAAAACACCAAATGCTTACTTTCTCCCTTACACTTGTACAGCATTGTGGCAGATCCAGACAACTCGCTTCAATTTAAATCCCTGGTAACCATAGTAATATGACTGAAATATTGTAAAAAAAATTGAAAAATCATAAGAAATAAATAAAGACTAACAAACGCCTAATTTCTCCATTTCCCTTCATACAGCATGGTGGCAGACCCAGACAACCCGCTGGTGTTGCCCCTGCTGCACGCTTCCTCAAGTGCCTACAGCTACCAGCCGGACGCCACCATCGACGACTACCCGCTAGCCATCGGCACCAACACCCTCCTGGTGGCCGCCCTTCAGGCAAGGAACAACGCAAGGGTGGTGTTCGTCGGCTCCATTGACTTCTTCAGCGACCAGTTCTTCAGCTCTTCTGTGCAGAAGGCCAACGGCGGGAAGAAGTAATATGATGTCTTAAGCTATTACTACCATTCCGATAGGCACTTTGACGCGTTTGTAGTACCTTAGTAAATCTTATTAAATTTAAGACCTTTCTTACTAGATTCATGTTTGAAAGGCTTCATTTCTGACCCTATGATACTGATGAGCAGCAAACAGCATAAAACCTGAACAGACTGCGAGTTACATGTAGCCATTTTTACTTTGCATCTGAGCGGAAAGGGTTAAACATGGCTTTCAATGTTTTAGTGGTATTCCTTTGTTAATTAAAGGGACACAATTCTGCTGGATCAGTAATGTATAATATACATGAAAGAGTTAATTATTCTTAAATAAATCTTTTCTTTACGGATTTTTTATGCCACCAGCATCTCTAGGCATATAATGATTTGTCTGTTAGATTTTTCTTCCAACTTTAGTTTTATAATTATAAAAAAATAAATTAATAATAATAAAAAAGAGAATTATGTTGGAAAAATTGTAATCCACATTGACCCCCTCTCTGTGCAGATATGAAAAGTCTGGTAACCAGGAGCTGGCTGTCAACCTGGCCAACTGGGCCTTCAAGACTCGCGGTGTGTTGAGGGTGGGCGATGTGAAACACCACAAGCAGGGCGAGAAGGAGGCCCCTCAGGCGTACACCATCTACGACATGGTGGTAAGTGTAAATTAGTTTATTAAAGCTCGATTGAATCAAAGACCTGAGGCTTATTTGGAACGCTCTCGAGTCCGTTTCCTGGGAGTACTTGGGGGAGATCTAAAGTCGTTGGGGGAGATCTTTAGAACCCTCCCACTGTGGGGATCGAACCGGTGACCTCCTGATCGCTAGGCGGACACCATATCCACTACGCCATGGCGACCTCTGTGAAGTGTAGATTGTGCAGTTTATTATGTTTGTACGTTGAAGCTGCTTGCCAGCAAGGCTTATTTTAACTTCTAAAGGATGGGACAGAGATAACTTTTAAAGAAAATTCTTCATTAAAACTTAGGGAAAGTTGTTTATGGACATGATGAAAATGGGACTTCTGTTGGATTCTTCCAAACCAAGTACCTGATGTTGTGAAGTTTGCCCTACTTGCAGGGTTATTCAGTTAAGATATAGGAAATCAAGGTCCCATCTTTATCATGAGATGTGTTAATTGCAGGAGTTATGATTTAAAGTAGATAGGATTTAATGATTCTATGCCGGCTTTTTTCTCATAAGTCAGAATATCTGACATGTTTCACAGCAAAATGCAGATATTTTACCCAATCCTTAGAGAATTTTTCACAATCATGATAAAATTGGCTTGAACAAATCTGAAGACAAAAAATAATAAAACAGAACCTGTCTTTATAGTGAAATGATAGTTGACATAAATATACTTTTTGGGGTGCCCACATGCCGAAAGCTCATTATAGCTCTTACAATAATGGAGTGCGGCCGAGCTTTTTGGGACTGTAACTTTGTTATTCATCATGCAATTTTCAGAATAACTTTGACTACAAATGACCACCACTATAAGACGATGTGTCGTTTTAAGCACCCATTTTCCTACCTCAAAGGTCAAGGTCACTCATAATGGTATGAGGTCAAATTTTGCCATACAACAGCTTGTCTGAACCGTAACAATGTGTCATTCATCATGCAGTTTAAATAACTTGCCACACAATTTAATGTCCACCGTGAGAAGATGATGTTAAGCATTTGTCTCACTTCCTCAGAGGTCAAAGTCAAGCTTTAAAGCTCAAAGGTTAAATTTGGCACACACAAAACTTGTCTGGACTATCACCTTATCATGCAATTTAAAAATAATGTACCACAAATGCACCATTCGGAAACGGTGTTTTACCCCTTAGGCGTTAGGTCAAGGTCACACTAAAGGTCAAAAGTCAAACCTGTGCATGGTACAGCTAATTAAATAAGTACAAGCATGCTTGACCATGGGCTCGACATGTTGCCAAACAGGAATCTAGTTTGAGATACTGATGAAAAATATTTCCAATCTTTATTAATATGGGGAATTTATTTAATCAATTTCACTTGGCCGGCTAGCCATATTTGCAGAGTGCTGGACTACAAATCTTAGGATCAAAGGATTAATTCCACGCCAGGCCCCATAACTTTTGTCGTGATTGGTAAAACAATTAATTTTATGGCCATTTTTCCCTTGCCGCTGACTCAAGCAGGGCAGTTGTCTGTTAATGCCACAAGTATTTGAACTTAGTTCTGGTTAACTGCCTTAAACTGGAAAAGTGTTTAACTGACCACCTTGATGTGACTGAAATACTGTCAACAACAGCCAGGCCTTTTCCTGACCATTTTGGGAAAAAATGCAGTTTCAGGATTGGGAATTTTTTCGCGCAAAAAGTCCACTGATTTGGGAAAAACTAATTTTATATAACTCTTGATAATAATTCAAATTAGAAGAAAAAATCATATAAATTATAGTTATAAACATTTGTTAAATGTAATTGAAATAAAATTTAGATATATTAAAGATATAATAATCATAAATCAGACACTTCCTAAAAAAAAAANGATAGCACTTTTTCCCACTAACTGTGTTTAATCTATGGTATGTTAGGATGTGCTAATATAATCCATCTTTTGTGAATATATGAACTATGATGAATCATTGAATGAGTGCATTTTTTAAACAACACATATTGTATGAAGATGTCAGAAAAATAAAATTTACAAGATATCGTGTCTTGGCTTTTTGTGTTTTTGCGGAATCTACTGTATAAAGAAAAAATGCGTCGGTTAACGGGTGTCACAGCATTAATTTGTCCAGTTTGGGAGGATCTTCAAATAAATTAATGAAAGGGATGAGCTGGAATGCCCTGGGCAAGAACAAGGTCAGAGTAAAACAAAATTTACTTGGAAATTTATACTGAGCACTTTGTATGGATCATCTTTTCATAGATGTTTTAATAACTTAGAGAAACCAATAGGATGAATTGATGAGATGAGTGTCATGGGTAAGAACCAGTTTCAAGGTCAAGGTCCAATTTAGCTATACAATGGTTAGTATTTTTCATTAAAATCTCGCTTAGGATAGTGATTTGGAGGGTTGGTTAGTCCAACTTGTTGACGCTCTCAAATATTAAGCTACTTTTTATATGGATAATATTTGGAGCGTACAAAGGGCGAACGATTCAAAATGTGGTGGAAAGTTTTCCTTCTTTGTCTATATTGATGCGCAAGGAATTTGGTGCGCAACATTCAAGCCCCGATATCAGACAGTTAATATCAACGGATTGCAATAATATTTACATACCTGTGTAGATAATTCATTTCTCGATAATGTTCCGTAAGAATTATGTAATGACTCTTTCAATTTTGCACGCCTGACCAATTTAAATCAACACACTACTCACATTTTCCATTCGACTCGCTGTGTGTCCGCTGTATACCGCAGGTAGATTTTAATCGATATAGATAAAGAAGGAA
>VMBQ01000095.1:209413-248391 GCA_007657795.1 Dreissena rostriformis
AGTCCGGACACAGTGGCGCCGTTGAAAATGCACTAATTGACCCTATGACCTAGTTTTTGACCCGGCATGACCCATATTCGAACTTGGCCTATATATCAACTAGATGCAACTGCTGACCAAGTTTGGTGAAGATCGGATGAATACAATTTGAAATAGAGTCCGGACAAAGTGGCCCCTTTGAAAATGCACTTATTGACCCTATGACCTAGTTTTTGACCCGGCATGACCCATATTCGAACTTGGCCTAGATATCAACTAGATGCAACTGCTGACCAAGTTTGGTGAAGATCGGATGAATACAATTTGAATTAGAGTCCGGACAAAGTGATGCCTTCCGCCCGCCGCCCGCCAAGGGGTTTCACATAATACGTCCCGTATTTTATACGGGCGTATAAAAAGTAGCAGACGAACAAGTTATAGCTTTACTTTATATGGTGAACCGTTGGAAATCGTCAGATTATTCAAATATTTGGGTGTAACTTTATTCAAAAACAAACTGGTATAAAACAATAAAAGCAATATCTGAACACAGTTACAGAGCGCTTCATCGACTTTTATCTGTTTCAATCCGATATGAATTTCCAACTAATGAACAATTTTAAAGAAAAATTAACAAATCTAGCAGCGCTGTGTTACGTATTAGGACTATACCCCTTATCTGTGATACGTAAATAAAACTTATTTAAATATTGGTTTAAAATAATATCATGTACAAATGATAGTCTCATGAAATTGGGCTTATCAAACCAATACTCGAGCAGCTAGGTTTTACTTACATGTATGTATGGCGTGAACAAAAAACCCTTACATAAAAATCCGAACAAACATACACTTGCAATCTAATCAAACAACGATTATTTGATCACTACAAACAATACTGGTGGAATGAGACCCATAATTCATCAAGACGTTAGACATATTACTGCATCAATAATTCGTTTAATATGGAACACTATCTGGATATCATTACAATGAAACAAGTTAAAATGGTACTAACTCAATTCCGCCTATCATCACATTGATTAGAAATAGAACGAGGTTTGATACCACAATATTGCTCTAGATCACAGAAAATGTTAATTTTGTAATCTTAATGTCGTAGAAAGTAAATACCATTTCTTATTAATATGTCCAATATAAAAATATATTACAAAAACAAATGTAAAGTCATATCATCAAAGATGGCAACGTTAAATAAGTTTGATATGCTAATGAGAACACAACATTAAAAAAAGAAATCACTAATCTTTCAAACTAGATATGTATAATGCGAATTGTTTACGGAACAATTTAGAAACAAATTAACACATTTATGTTTAAAAAGAAGATCTCAGAATTTGAGAGTTATTGAGTAATAATCAATATCAATGTTAAAGTGATACTTCTTATGTATTACAGTCAATTCTTTGTCTCAGTATTTATTTAACAACAATCATTATCAACGTTAAAGTGAAACATCTTATGTTATTTATCAGTAAAATCTTTGTTAACTTCTACCAATACCTAATTTACGTAATTCTTATAATCCATGTCATAACACTTGTGTATTTTGCTACAAAGCAATGGTATGCTTAAGATATTATAAATGCTGATGGTATTGTTGTTTAATTACTACTGTACCATACAAAAATACTTTTTTTAAAGCAAACCAACCTTTTACTTTGCAACATTTATAAATACATAAATATGTTGTTGTTTTTTTTTATATTTATTGAACAAGTATGCAGTATACGAAATGAAACCAAACGCGTCTTTTTATGTCTGTGTAATATACGTGTTAAGGTCTTTTGCTTAGATTAAAGTTTCAGTTGAACCCTTTGTAAAAACCACCTTGCCTTTGCTCAATCACATTTTTTTCTGTTAACCTTAAGGCATATTCTGGAAAGTTTGCTGCGAAAAGTAGATCATCCATTCACATATGAACGTATTGAATATTTCTTAATTAGAAATTTACTTTAATATAGAACCGGACATACCGCACATATACTGTTTATATCACTTCTCATATGTTACAATCGAAAACCTTCATTTATTTTCCCATTTTTGTTGATTTAGACTGCTTTATCTCTACGTTCTTATTGGTAACGTCTATTTCGATATCTATTTCGATATCAATGTCGAAATCGGAGTCCTTTGCCCACTCCTGGAAATAAATGTGATACAATTATAACAGCTGTGTAAATAAACGATTTGAGACTCATCGCTACACAGACAATTAATTTTAGGTTTTAGGTCATGCATAGGTTAACCTTGAACATTCAGAAATCAGTCAACGTCGTCAGCTTATGGGGGTCTGAGACATCGTATCAGCTATTTCTTTTTTTTTATAACTCCGTATAGGGCCTGCTCCAGCAAACAGTTGTCCCCCAAATCAAAGGATCGCGGGTTTGAATTTCTGCACAGCCACATCCCTGTTACTTGTGTGAGATCCACGAAACTATTTGTATGGCCAAACTCACTCCCAACAACACTAACCTCTGATTCAAGTACGCACTTGTCAGTTACTGACATAATTGTGTGAAACTACAAAACTACAAGTAAACCAGTTTATCCATGATAAGTATGGGCAGATGAAATGTCTTAAGTGCTGAATACGGCAAAGAACAACAACAATTAATTCCTCGTTATAAAGAATACCTGGAGTTCCCCGGAAGCAAAGAGAAGAAATATGATGATTCCGAACGCATCAAATCCTGCGCATGTGAAGAACACGTTTCGCCACTCCTGTGGAGTGTTCTGAAATAACGAACGAAATACTCAATGAGGCAATTAACCCATGTATGCCTAGTGGACTCTCCCATTCTTCTAAATTGGATCAAATTATTTCCAAAATTAGGGATGTCTAGTATATTTATTTCTATATTTAGAATATTTCTTACAGAAATTCCTTTAAGCAAACAGCGCAGACCCTGATGAGACGCCGCATCATGCGGCGTCTCATCTGGGTCTACGCTGTTTGCCAAGGCCTTTTTTCTAGACGCTAGGCATAGATGGGTTAATAAGGCAATTAACCTATAGCTGCAGGAAAAAAGCTGAGCCAACATTTCGATCATAGAAACGTTCAGAATTCACATTAACGCCACGTCAGAATGTACGTACGTTTGGAGTCATGTATCCGGTGTATATGGGTGCAACCATGCCTGGTATGGTTGCCAGAGTATTTGTTATGCCGTACATAAGACCCGCATACCTGCAACAGAAGAATGCATGGCTCTTCAAGACATCGGCGATATAATAGTTACATACATATTTGTATATGCACACTGGGTTGCTTTCTGTTGAGAGTCTGTGTAAGTCAGAATGAATTGGCAAACCTCTCAGCGTCTTCGCGACTACCATATGTCCGGACCTTAAACTTTTTGTTGAAATGTAGGATTACCATTATATAACCCAAACTTATGGCAGTTGACTGGGCTCACCGAATATCGGCTTAAGGATATTATACTCTTCTAACACCTAGTTACATGAGCATTTCATAAAAGGGTAAAATTAAGGACAATAAAAGGACGGCGAGACTAAATATAAGTCGGATGTAGACGCTTAGTTCAATCCATGTTTTTACTGGGTAAAACTACTGATAATAAAGAGTTGATATCAACGTCTTAAAATTACGAATATTATCAGATCAGTGTGGAATTCCTAAATGTCCTCCCCTTTTCTTTGTTTGCTATAGATCAAAGGGAAAGCAATTGGAACTAAAAAGATGCAAATCTTTCTCTAAATAAATGTATAATGTGGTGCGGCTCTTTGAAGCATTGAAGTATACAAGCGCAGCACTGGGAGTTATTGATTGGGTAGAGCTAACACGAGGTTTACATAATGGTAGTGGAAGAAGCCAAGTGAATCCCATCAACAGTGTTACTTGCTCATGTTCACATCGATACACTTCATATGATAAGTTTACAGTTTTCTTAAAACGTGCACACATGCACATTGAAAATATTAATTGACTACGTTGTATACCGCATTACATGCATTCAGGAATAAGTATTTGCGCTTTATACAGTGCCAAGAAAAGTGCGTATATAGGCAAGTTAACTGACCGCCATTACATGACTGAAATACTGTTAAACAGGGCGAAAAATATACACATATAATGCCACGAATGCTTTTAAACGTCCAACTCACTTTGGTGCGAAGTCAACGTGGTTGACCATATAACCGGCCCTCCCGAGCCCCATGAACATGACGGCCAGGGACAGCATTGCCACCGCTAGAGAGCGCTCCTCACACGTACAGAACCCCGTACCGATGAGGCATCCACCTGCACCGGCGAAGGCTATCAATATAAACGGTGTATTTGTGGATTATGTTTGGAAATTTGATAATATATGTATCAACATCTGTATAAGCTATTGTCTAAAGAATGTCCGCAACTTTCAGTTCACAATTATTCTGAAACAGGAAACTGACCGTAGCATGTAAAAGGTCTGCAGGAACATGTGAATGTTGAAGCATGGAATTGTGATAGCAAATGACGGTTGTATGTGATTGTATTTGTATTTTCGTTAGGAAATGACAAAGGTGACGTACTTGAAACCATACTTGTTAATGCATGCATATAATATGACACATTGCAAGGTGTTGGTATGCTTTCAATGTTTCTTTGTTGTCCCTTTTTCGTTAGTTATGTGGCCTCAGTAAAAATATTAATACATGTATGAATGTTTCATAACCGAAAGCTGCTTTTGTGGTTATTATTAAATCCGCTTGACTTGACAATGTACGCCATTCTGATAATAAAATTGATCCCCTTCCGCAAAAACCGTACTTTCATTTTATTCATATTTTAGTAGTCAAACATCAACGATCGTGGTATACAAACATCAACGAACGTGGTATATGTTTACATATGATATGGAATAGTTTTCTCGTGTGAGTGGTGTTCAGCCATCCCTTCAGACGGATATAGTCGGCAGCATATCCAGCCAACAAGGAGCTCACGAACTGGCAGATGTACGGGACAGCAGACAGCACTCCGTTCTGGAGAGAAGAACACATGAGTGATTAAAGCCCCATTAACACTCAGAATTTCCCGCAACGACATCTATTCATACGACACACGAACACTTACATGGTAGTGTTCGTGTGTCGTATGAACATATATCGTTGCGGGAAATTAAAATGGAATATATTGTTAAAAAAAACGAGCATTTTGTATCTCGTTACATCTATGTTACCTGACCACATCTGGCATTAACATTTTAGCTTTTGCTGTAAGGAACACTGATTATTTATGGGTTAACTTTATTTTACGAAATATATTACGAAATATTTGTAGATTTTGAGTGTTATTGGAGTTTTAAGAAGTGTTCATCGTTCAAAAATAAAGATTTTTAATTAATATACAAGTGCTGTGTTATTAAGCCAAGAAGTTTAAAGAGCATGCAACTATGCAATAAGCACCTAGGGTGTAGAACACACCAAGAAATAGTCTGTTACTAACCTATATAACGATGAAATGACATTAACGAACTTCATTCATGCAGTTTGGCACTTTATTTGGAGGTTGATCTTTACGCGTGTGTTAATTAAATGTGTATTGTTTTAGTAGAGCCTAACCATTTTGAATATATATTACACTCGACCAAATGTGTATATCTGGTGTGCACGTGTGCTAATTATGTAAATGTAATTGGCGCAGAAAGGACTCTCGAAGTTGCACTGGCTAATTGATTCTTTCTTGCTAGGCCGCCTATCTACCAACACGATTTTGCTTGATAATATGTTCTAGCGTATATATATATATATCAAAGACTACTTACAGCCTCAATGTCGTATTTAAGAACATCCTTCATGAAGGTGGGGGTGTTCGTGAGCAAGGTGTAGTTCGTCCAGTTGTTGCACACATGCGCAGTGAGAGTCGCCCATAGACACGGGGCCGACACTATGGACCGCCATGGTATGGGCCCATTCTGAAATTTCGCATGCATGCTTACACGAGGTTTAATTGTTCATTTAAGAGCATTTTGACTTCTCTCGGGATTGTATAAGTACCATTCGGTTATCCAATATGCGTTTGAAATGCAAGTGAACTGATTCAACATGATTGTTACCACACCACTGTATATATGTTCGAAAACAATACCTGTCTATCGTTGTAAAACAATACCTGTCTATCGGTGTTGTACTCAATTTTCCCATTGATGTGCATCGCCTCAGCCTTTGTGATACGAGGATGTTTGCTCGGGATATCTGCCGCTATATACCACCATGCAATCGACCATAGCACGCCCAAACCACCTGCATATTGTATAAGCATATTTATTATAATGTTTACCTGTTGCTTTTGGCCGATTAAACCCTCAATGCTTTTCTTGTATCGATCCGAGGTGGTTATTCCAGATTTAATTATGTTTATGTTAAATGTTGCATTGTATTTTTGTTCTGTTTTGTATGATCAATTGGTCACATGACTTAAAAAAAGATCAGCAAACAAGCAAATCTCTCCTTATAATGTTTCTGGAGTTTCGTTACCATATATTCTATATTATTTTGATTTATATATTGTTAAATTCTGACACGATCTAATAACGGTGTTGTCTTTTACTTAAACAAATGTGTCCGACTTCATTTACGTATTTATAGAACGGGTCATTGAGGTGTATTGTAAAAAAGCTCGCAATAAATCTATTGGTGCTGTATGTTAAATACAAAAAATATGAAGAAAGAAGCGTAAATGTTTAATGTGAAGGTTTAAAGTTTGTTCAAATATCATATACACATTATTTAGATCATAATAAAGATAAAAAAAGGACATAAAGAAACAAAAAGTTATGAAGAAGGAAGTGTTAATGTTTAATGTGAAGGTTTAAAGTTTGTTCACATATCATATAAACATTATTTAGATCCTAATACAGATACAATAGAGAGAAATTCATATGTTTGACTAAATATAGCTTTGGAGAACAACTATAAAGGTGGAGCCCCTCTTTCAGATGGTCGTAGCGAAAACATTGATGGCTCTCAATTGTATGTTTGTTTACTATCACATCAGGGTTGCTTTATAGAATAAACATAGTAAAACAATTAATATTGGTACATCATCAATCTTAGGATCCAGAAGAATAAAACAAAACAAAAACATTAAAGCAACCTACCCGTAATGTAGAAAATTGAGCCCCAGCCGTTATCGAACCCATAGTTACATAGTAGTCCTGATGTTGCAAATGTAAACGCAAAGCCTAATGTGGTCCCTGAAAACATAGGTGACTCTCTACATGAAAAATATATATGTGAATGGAAAATACTTTTTACTGTTGATACAATTGCAACAGTTACATTGCGTATAGGTTTTACTAATTAATTATTTAAAACAACATTTCATTTTTAACAGCTTCTGTATGCATGAACACAAGTGTCGTCGTAAAAGGCAATCGTGTTTCACCCGAATAACATGTTATATATCACTACGACTAAACCGATTCAATCAAACGCGGAAAACACGATATCATATCTAAATGTAGCGTTTGTCAAATATTTAACTCCTACCTGCGTAACAAACGTTTGTAAGTTTGCTTCTCTCGAAAGGCGGAGCCCATCTCCCCCACATTGCGTGCATAGCCGGGAATGTCACGGCCTAAAATATAAACATCCCAACGGTTTAGCAATGTTAAAAGCAAATGGAGAGGGTGCTTGCATAGCGGATAACCTCATAGCCTCCACACGCACATAACAAACTGATACCAATGTTTACATAAAAAGGAGACGGTGCATATATGGCTGAGACTATCAAAGACACATCGACCGTTTTCAATTTGTTTTTGTTTTTATATAAATACCCAAAAAAGGGTCACCATTCACTGTTAACAATGTTAACACGCGTATAAAGCAACAAGGTACTCTACCGTTAACAACCCCAGCAGCACTCGTATCACATACAACAAGATTACGGTTGTACGGGCAGCGACGGGTATTAGAATAGTCAGTACGGACGACAGGAACATGACGATAAGCATAACGCGCTTCCCGCCATATCTGAAAGTATGACTCATATCAATATTGCTCCGCCGCCATTACTCGCCATATGATGATGCTTAATTCGAAATATTGTTATATTATACATCAGTTTAAACCGGTATTTTCTCTTAATTGTTTGTCTTTAAATCGTATATAAAATAACATGTTTTTGTGGAAAAGTGCACTGGTTTCATGAAATCAGGGAAAGTACAAACCGAAATTGTTTCCAGCAACATGTATGGGCGGATTTTACTTGTGACTGCAGCTCGAAAGCCGACATAACACTGAGGGGAGTTGGCTATTCATTGAATAACAAGGTGCCATTTACCTGTCGGCAATCATGCCCCCGGGGACCTGTGTCACTATATAGCCGTAAAAGAAGGAGGCTAGCAACGCAGACTTCGTGGCGGTGTCCCAGTCAAATTCGGCCCTCTATAAAACATGAACAACTATTAAGTTCTTTTAATCTTAATATATCAAATGTGTGTTTATGTAAAACATTTATTGTGCATGTATTTATTAGTAAAACATTGAACACAACTATGTATTAAGGCATTGTAATTATGATTTATTATTAAAACGCAATATGCCTTTGTTTTTATTTCTTTCATTTTCTTCCACAATTATTAGTTAACGCGAAGTCTGTGTACAACGACTTACAGAATAAACGTTATATAATGTTAAAATGTCATCTTTAGATACTTTACATCATTTGAGTGTGACGCCGCCTCGTTTTCTGCGATGCAAACACCTTCACCATTCGGAGGAGTAGCGGTCGTATTCCAGGAGTTATTTTTCCCGCCAAAATCCTTGACAGGAGTCTTGATCATGCACACAACCGCCACGCTGAGGTTCGCACGTAGTGCGTACACGACGCCAAACCCGAAAAATCCTATATAGGCCAACAGCCACCTTTGGCCGCAGCATCCTGGGACTAGAACGTGTAATGCGAGATAACTCTCAGGCACTCACACACATTAACGCATCAGATTGAGATATATGTTTTGTGTGTGTTTTTATTACACACCGAGTGTGTTTGTTTGCATTTTCTTATTTATAAAAAGTTTCAGATGCTGATAAGATTAAAATAAAATTAATCGACAAGTAAGCTAGTGATTTGACTGTGGAGCGTCATTGATATTGAACAGTGCATAAGTTAAACATTATTTTAAGTGCGATAATGAATGTATTATAAGTGTCTTTATTTGCGACTGTTTCAATCAAAATCATTTAGGAACGTTCAACAACTTTCTAAATGTATATGCAGACACGGTGTTGCACTTTTGCTTAAAGAATCCTTCAAATAAATTCAATTCGAAATATAACGCTATGCAGCCATAATTATCAGTTTATGGTTATTTATATGTTTGGTACATGTATATGATTACATTTCGGAATTTGTAGTTCTTTTTTAGCAATTGTGTGTATCGACCAACTCCGAGTCAATTTGTGAGATTATTTTAAAGTATTCACAACGTTATTGTTATTCATATTTTACATTTAAATAACATAACACGATTTCACGTTTTCATTTTATACATATTTTGTGTCAAAACATTATAACAACAGAAAGTTATATTTTTTTTTACCTTTTTCGGTTGCTTTATTTTGCGGTTCCATTCCAAATATAGCTGAGCACTGCAGTACAGTATGTTACCACTTAACCAAAGATAAAATGTTGCGTAGCGCTATTAAAAACACGTATAAGAGTCGCTTGTTTGAATTCGTAAAAATTGTTATCTACTAGGCGATTAGAAATGCAACGCGGCATGATTTTTATACTAAACTAATTAATGTATACAGTACTACATTTCTAATTTATGTTCTAATTAATGCTTGTGTTCATTGTCAATATTTAATATTACTCGAATTTGTTCCAAAATATGACACGGGTAGCACTGAAGAGACAAACACTACGCATTGAACGGAACTGATAACGTAAGTCATCAGCGGTATGATATAGTTGCACAGTTAATGATGCGCTTTCTCAGTCACACATACCCTCGTACCTAGCGTAATAATTATTTAAAACTACTATTACGTTAAAGTGATATAAACATGTGCCTGGTGTGGGACAGAGGTATATTTTTAATTACACAGCACGGCTGCAGTGGCATTCAATGTCATCCATCTCTGGAGTCAATGGGTCTTGATGTTAATCTGAATAAAAATACAACCTGTTGGGTATTTGCTTAAGAGCATAGGGATTCGATGTCGGGGTTAATAAAAAAAGATAGGATATGGATTGGAGATTGTTTGCTTATGTGCATTCAGTAGGTAGCTTATGTATGCTAATTTCGTGTTATTTAATTCGGCTTTTTTTAAATAAATATCTTAAACGTTGAAAACCTGAGTTCGTGATGTCGCCATGTTTCTTGTTAAATAAGAACATTGCCTTCATTGACAAGGATTATTTGACTGCCACAAGATCCAGGTACACTGGTTTAAGCTCAAGATCGCAGTCCAAGGTCAAGTATACACATAAACTCAAAACCCATTGTTCGAAGCATTCCTTTAACCAAGCATGTTGAAAAGGAAATTGCAAACAAGAAAACAGCCACTATGTCCAATGTCCATATCACAGAAAAAGGTCATATTTAAAATATAACATACCAGCCTCTAACGCTTTATGTAAGTTACTCTGTCTTGCATGATTAGAAAATGTAAATACCTTGGCGGAAATGGCATAGTTTGACATCTTGCTTATCACAAGACCCAGACACGGACCTTAAGGTCACAATGAAAGGTCACAAGTAAAAACATATTACTAGCATTGAGCATAGCTACGAATTGTCAAATAAATTGGCAGAATTGTCAACCCTACCCTGATTTATGGAAGACAGTTCCAGCAAATATGCATCATATTTAATTACATCTCAACTTTCAAATTGCACATTGCATCGTCCTAAATGGCTTTTCTAATTCTCTATCGGTTTAAAATAATCTAAGTTCGACGTTCTATATCTTGCAACTGTCATATTTTGCTATCGCACATGTTATGTCATGTGTAAGTACCGCTGATGCATTATTTGTCTGAAGGTGTCTATTTGCTAAACGTGTCTTTTATGCACTTTGCCTACTAATCTTACATTTTAAATGCGTTGTGGAGTGTTCCATTTTATCATCCAATATCATTTAAAATATTGATCCTGTCCGGAAAAAAACAAAATAATATAACTATTTAATATTCAAATTAAAGTGGCGATTTATATTCAGATATTGAAGCTTATTCTCATCTATCGTTGCATAGATTGCGCGATATATCACATGTATTTATCGGTATAGAGAATCGCCGAAATATACATGGTTACCGATGTCACGCAGAAACCATTCTTATTTTGTTTAAACTGTTGTGGATAATTCATTTATTTCAAACAAGTTGATAATGATGGTGATGATAGTTGTGGTTATGCTGTTGGTGATGATGAGCAGGAGGAAGAGGATGAGGATAGTGGTGGTATTGATGATGATGATCAGGATGATGTGTGATAACAATTATTGTGTGTTAACAATATTATCCAGCAACGCCATATAAGACTTATAATTTTAAAAAAGCACTACATTTGCACACATAAATAGGGAATACTGTGTTATGGTCATTGTGTACTTGTATTTATCCAACGAGTTGAAGAAAGGTTTAGACGGCGGGGCTTGCCGAGCCGTGTAAGCCTTTCTGAGACGAGTCGGATTAATTCAAGTACACAATGGTACTTACATGGTGTTTTATTTATCTTACAATATCTATAAAAAAATCTTTAGTTTGACAATCAAGATTTAATTGTTAAAAGCAATTGCCAAAACAGATTTTATTAACTGAGTCGAACTTTGCGAACTAATATCAACATTATTTGTTATCTTTCCTGGTTACGCCACGCGCAATAGTCCTATCAAAATATCACTATATGCCTCGATTCAAATTGAATACCAATTCCAAAGGTAACACGCTCAAGTAGAACACAGACGATTTTGTTTAAACATAAATTCTTGTTTCACCAAAGCAAAAGACCAAACCAAAAATGGCTTCCATTTTCAACTTACAAAATGTAAAGCATTTAGCAACATATATCCCCGCCGATATTTGTTAAATTTAATAATAATTTTAAATTTTAGAATAAAATAATGACGATGTTGATACATTTTAACGAGTTTAGTCGTCTACAAGTGTTAACTACATTTGACCTTAAAGTCCGCTATGTACATGCAGTAGCAGTGTAAAGGTAGATAGGCATGTAAAGCAAAAGTTTACACCACACTCAGAGTTTCTTTCTATAAAATCATTTCGCTGTATGATAAAACCAAATGTTACGCTCCTATAGACGATGCGGCGGTTTTGCAGATAGGAAAACAATTACAGTTCATTTCGACTATAGACATTACGCAATTTCAAAAAATACTTTTAAAGCCTGTCAATCTTTCACTTTCAAAGTTTAGACATAAATTTATGTATTACTTTACTTTTATTGAACAAGTGTATAGTATATGAAAAGAAAACAACTGCATATTTTGTGTGTGTAATGAAAGTGTTCAGGTCTTTCGCAGGAATTTAAGTTTCACGTATGTATTTATTGACTATTTATCAAATAGAAATACATTGCAATACAGATCTGGATACATCGCATAGAGATTGTTTCTATCAGTTCTCATATGTTACAATCGAAAACCTTCATTTATTTCCGCATTTATCTCTCCATCTTCAATGTTGATCTGTCTGACTCGAGTCTGTCATTTCTGAAGTTTCATTGTGTACATACATCGTTTCATCTTTATCTTCGTTGATCATTTTGGCTTGAAACTCCCGACCATAATCATGAATTGTATCGTCCGCGCTTTTCATATTATTGTGATCAGTCTTACCTATAACGTTATCACTTGCTTTGCTATACACATCGGAATTTCTTTCCTCGTTTACTGATAAGTTGTCACTTGCCCCATCCAACGGAGGTCGAATCTTTTTCGAGTTATAAGTTGCCTTTCCAATACCGACATCAGTGCGGTAATTTTCCTCCTCAATCACGACAACAGGACCGCGCTTTTCCGGATGTGACTTTACAATCTCGCTCTTCGTATAATTCCCTGCCCCAGCTGCTTCAATGATCTCATCGACCTTTGCTACGTCTTTCTTTGGCGCAGCTCGAACAACAATTTCCATGTTTATATGTCGAGCAATTTCAGTTCTTTCGTGCAACGATTTCCTTCTGTTCTTTGGCTTCGATTGATTTTTGTCATTTGACTTTATCTCTTCGTTTTTGTTAGTAACGTCTATTTTGATTTCAACGTTAAAATCGGAGTCCTTTGCCCAATCCTGCAGATGTAATACACGTAAAACAGATTTTTAAAGATAAACTTGAGGGCTCATCATTACGATGGAAAATAATTTAATAAGACATGGATGTAAAGACCAGTCCAAATCGTGTCAATGTCATCAGCTTATGGGTGTCTGCGAAGTGTCTGTATAAAAGTGCCTTTTTTGTTAGTGTATATAGAACCTGCTCAATCAAACCGTATTTCATCAAACTCAAGGATTGCGTGTACTTTAATAGCATTATTAATGACATTTTTACAGCCGATCTCCTTCCTTCATGTACATGTGATTCAAGTATGTCACTTGTCAGTTATATACATGAATATGAGCACTTAGTTCTGGTAAAAATCTCACACAGGGCAAGTGTGGTTAACTGACGGCCGTTATATGAAGGAAATACTGCTGAATACGGCGAAAAATCCAAATGAACAAAACTTGTATTTCCTCGTTATAAAGAATAACAGTACATGTAATATATACCTGGAGTTCACCGGAAGCAAACAGAAGAAAAACGATGATTCCAAACGCATCCAATCCTGCGCATGTGAAGAACACGTTTTGCCACTCCTTTGGGGCGTTCTGAAATAACGGACTAAATACTATGTGTGTCCATATCACTTAAAGCTGCAAGGTAAAAGCAGGACCAACATTTCGACCATAGCAGGCTCAAATTGCACAATCCCACTTAGTTGAAATGTACCTACGTTCGGAGTCATGTATCCGGTGTATATGGGTGCACCATGCCTGGTATGGTTGCAAACGTATTGGTAATGCCGTACATTAGACCCGCATACCTGCAAAAAAAACAGAACTCCTTGAGACATCGGCGATGTAATATTTCCCGAAATCATTTTATATTCAAACTACGTTGCCTTCCGTCTGCTTAATGATATTACATTTCCCCGAACACCTAGTTACATGTACATTTTGTCGTTTGTAAAATTTAAGAAAAAAATAAATAAAACATAAAAGTAGACAATGCTGGCATAAGTAAGAATGAGGAAGACGTATTTTGTTAACAATATGCTCAATCCAGGATTTTACTAGGGCATACTTTTAATACAGAGTTGATATCAAAGTTGTGAAATTCCTCAATGTCCTCACCTTTTTTGTTTGCTGGTCAAAAGGGAAAGCCGTTGGAACAAAAAAGAAGTAAATCTTATTTTTTTCTTAAAACATTAAGATTGTGTTGCTGTCCATTAAAGTGTAGCAGTGTACAACCTAGACATTGGAAGCCATTGGTTGGGCAAAAGCGTTTTGCATAATTGTGGTGGAAGACAAACGACTTTTATCAACAGTATTACTTGCACATATTCGCTGCGATACACTTCATATAAGCATGATTAGAGATGCTAGAAAACTTGCACATACAATACAAATGAAAATATTAATTGACTATATAGTATAACTCATTACATACACTCAAGGATATGAATGTGCTCTGTATACTGTTCCGAGAAAAGTGCGCATACCGATATGTTAACAGGGCGAATATGCCTGGCAACACACAGATAAGTATACGCACTCAGTAAAGCGTCCAACTCACTTTGGTGCGAAGTCCACGTGGTTGACGACATAACCGGCCATCCCAAACCCCGTGAACATGACGGCCAGGGACAGCATTGCCACCGCTAGAGAGCGCTCCTCACACGTACAGAACCCTGTACCAATAAGGCATCCGCCTGCGCCGGCGAAAGCTACCGACAAAAAGACAGTGCATTTGTGGTTTGTGGTTGGAATTTCATGATATATGTATTAACATCTGCAGAATTTGTGGTCTTATCAAGTCTTATTCAAATTTATCATCGACGGAAACTTCACAATTTTTCCGAAACTGAAATTTTGAAGTAAAATGTAGCAAGGTCGGCAGGAACATGTGAATGAATGACAACTATTTTGGAAGAGTGTAAAAGCAAATACAATTTGTATGTTCTTGTATTTGTATTTTCTCCATGAAATATCATAGATGACGTAAGTGAGAACATACTTATAATGCTAGATGTTAATGCCGGTTATTAGAAAATCCACTGAAATCTTATACATAACTTGTTCCATACAAAATATGAAGAAGTTAAACTCCAGAAACATATATTATACGCGTGCCAAAAATCATAAACTACCTAATAAAACTTGTGTAAGTATAAAATTGAAGCTCAAACAACAAATGTGTCAAAGTTATAACTATAAAACCAGTCAACCCCAACCATCACTCCACGGGTCAAATAAATAAATGTTTAACATGCCTTGCCCCCACGCAATTGTTTCAGTTTTATTCATGTGTATATGTTGTGTGAATTGTGCGGTATCTAATTGTTTAGCTATAGACAACTTGGTATTAATAAATGACCCCATACTGATAATAAAATGTGTCTACTTCCACAGAAACTGTACTTCCACTGTGCTAATATTTTAGTTGTCGAACATAAACATGTGAAATGTGTACCGATGGTTTGGAAGAGTTTCCTCGTGCGAGTTGTGTTAAGCCATCCCCTTCGACGGACATAGTCGGCAGCCTGCCCAGCAAATAAGGCACTAATGAACTGGCAAATGTACGGGATTGCAGATAACGCTCCGTTCTGGAAAGAATCATTTAACGAGGGCGTAATACACTGTGAGCACTTGTCTGAGACAATAAAACATAACATACATTATGAAGCAATGAAATAACATATGTGCATCTACTCACTTTTTCCCTTTCTTTGGAGACTTTTCCTAACGCTGTCTCGTTTATTATTGTAAATTGGTCAAGAAGAGCCTTATTTGAAAATATTTTAAACACTGCTGAATGCGTACATCTAATGTGCGTGTGTACAAAGTACATACATCTTTTTGACCAATAAAGGGCTTTGGAATGTTCAATCGCCAGTGAACCCTTCCTTGCTCAGACCCTAATCTACCAACACGATTTTGCTGCATTTTATATATTTTAAACACCACTGACCGCCTGAATGTCGTATTTAAGAACCTCCTTCATGAAGGTGGGGGTGTTCGTGAGCAAGGTGTAGTTGGTCCAGGCGTTACACACGTGCGCAGTAAGACAAGCCCACAGACACGGAGCCGACACTATTTTCCGCCAGGGAATTGGTCCAACCTGAAAAAGCGATTGTATGCTAACAAGATGTTTAAAATCCAAGCGACTGCAATCCAGTCACGTCCATGTATATTTCGGTAATCCAGTATGCGTTTGTACATTCAACTGCCCTGATTAAAAATCATTAATCCAACTCCACTGTAATTATGTGCTAAACATACCTTTCTATCTGTGTTGTACTTTATATTTGCAGTGATATACCTCACCTCAGACTTTGAGATACGAGGATGTTTGCTCGGGATATCTGCCGCTATATACCACCATGCAATCGACCAAAGCACGCCAAAACCACCTGCATTGAGTGAATGCATTTAATATTAAAATGCAAACCTTTCGCTTTTCAGCCGTTTGAGCTCCCCTTGCTTTTAATTGATTGAACCGAGATGGTGACCCCATATTTAATTATGTTAAAGTCAAACGTTTTGTTGTATTGTTGTTCTGTTTTGTATAGGCAATTATTATCCACGTGTCTTACAACCATGCTATGTAATAAGGATCTTTTACACCAAATATTGCTGCTATTTCATGTATGTGCACGATGATGATCTGAAATATTAACTAAATGATGCTAAATTCTTAAATCTTTTTGTAAAAAGAAGGGATGTAGTTGATGCGTGTTTGTAATTTTATTTCATCGTGCCTCAAAAAGTTGTAACTCTGTTGCACTGGTCTCATTCCTACCATTGAGTAAATAAATAATAATTAAAGTGATAAGTTTTAATTTCCTTTTATAACTGTTTAATTTGAGTTGCAATGTTAAATTGTATTTACACGTATATATATCATGAATATTACTGGGCTTAGTGTGATGTTGAGCGCTCTATAACCGGTTTAAACCCCAGTGCTTAGGATTGACCGTTCCAAGGCGGTGACCCCAGCTTTATTCTACTATGTGTGCATGTTGTTTCGTATTGTGCCGTACTGTACTGTTTTGGCAATTGGTCAGTTATCACAAATTAAGGACCACGAACGTGAGTATAATAGAAATACGATACTGCTGGACCTTCTGGAGTTTCACTTCTTTATATTTAGCGAACTAGCGAACAAGCATATTTATCTTGATAATGTTTCTTGAGTTGTTATGCCCTACATTCTATATAATATTGATCTACATATTTGTATATGCTTACAAGATCTAATAATAGTGTCGCTCTTTACATTAAAAAGCCATATCTGACTTTCTTTAACGGTTTATTGCATCGATAATGTAATCATCGAGGTGTGTTGTAAACAACAGCTCGCGATAAAAATATAGGTGCATTATATCAAATAAAAAATGATGGAGGAGAAAGTTGTATTCGCATGATATGAGGTTTTATAGTTTGTTCAAAATTAATTAAAAATTAATTGAGATCCCAAAATATACGCAGATTGATAGATTTGAATTACCATTTATTTGGAGTGCAACTATACAGGCGGACCCCCTCCTTCGGCCGGTTTTGGCGAAAATAATGATGGATATATGATGTATGCTTGATAACTATTAGATTCAGGTTGTGATATAGAAACAACATGGTTAAATTTTTTTTGTTGGTTCAGGCATTAACCATTAATCTAAGGATTCAGAAAAATACAAAACAACATTATAGACAGCTACCCGTAATGTAGAAAATTGAGGCCCAGCCATTGTCGAATCCGTAGTCACATAGAAGCCCGGATGTTGCAAACGTAAACGCAAAGCCTAATGTAGTCCCTGAAAACATTGGTGACGGTCCACATGTATATATACAATGGCAAATGTGTGAATTAAATTTTTTTTTAGTCACATAAGCATATAATTTATTCCGAACATTTTACTATTGTAAAATTCCAACATTTCTTGTTGGTTTCATCTTATTAGTTATTTCAACTTAATTATATTTGCAACAGTTTCAGTTAGGAAGCACACATGTGTCGTCGTAAAAATGCAATTGTGTTTCCCTGAGATACTAGTTTATACAATAGAACGACTAAGCAGCAAAACGGCCCAAAAAACAATTCCCCATTTATATCAACAATTGTCGAATACTCAATGCTTACCTGAATAACAAACCGTTGTAAGTTTGCTTCTCTCGAGAGGTGGTGCCCATCTCCCCCACATTGCGTGCATAGCGGGGAAGGTCATAGCCTAAAACATTCACATCACAACGGTTTAGCAATGTTCTGTACAAACGAAGAATGTATGTGCATAGCGGAAAATGTCACAGCCTTAACACGTACATTATAACGAGATATTAAGGTTCAATAATAAAAAAGAGATGGTGCGTGTATAGCAGGGGCTATTATAGCCACATCAACCTTTTTTTCCATGTGTTTTTATATAAATAACCAAACATGTTACGCTCAGCGTTAACAATAGTAACAATATGCTGCTTAGAAAGGAACACGTTACCCTACCGTTAACAATCCAAGCAGCACTCGTATCGCATACAACAAGACTACGGTTGTACGAGCAGCGACGGGTATTAGAATAGCCAGTACGGACGACAGGGATATGACGGTAAGTAGAACGCGCTTCCCGCCATACCTGAAAATATTACTCATAGTCATTAATCAATATCAATCGTGCGCACTATCTCCTATCGTAGTTGGTTTGCGAATCCCAAAATTGGAATACTGAGGTGTTCGATAAATTATTGTTACATCTGGATATAGCAAACATATATCAACGTTTTAAACACGTTAAAACGGTTTAACAGTGCAAAGTCAGATTAATCCTTGTTACTCACTGTGCCGCAACATTTTTAAGCTTAAAACATGAGCACAAATCATAAAGACAATGTTTTTATGTTTGTACATATATTTCTCTATTTGTCAATACTCCGCGCAGAGATTTGACTCGTCCAATCAAATCCCTGCCTCCATTACACAGTATGGGATGATTGTCGATTCAAATATAATTGTTATCAAACCAGATTTAAAATCGTTATTTTATATTTGCTCTAAAACAATTAACTACAATTCATAAAATAAAACGTTTTGTATAAAAATACACCGATTGTCATTAATAAGGAAAACCAAAATTCGTTCCAGCTCTGGAAGAATTTTACTTGTGAAAGCAGCGTCACTTTGATCCCGAAAGGCGAGTTAAACACTGAGAAGAGTTGGCTATTTATAAAACGAATGGACTTCGTTTACCTGTCCGCAATCATGCCCCCGGGGACCTGTGTCACTATATACCCGTAAAAGAAGGAGGCTAGCAACGTTGATTTCGTTGTCGAGTCCCAGTCAAATTCGGCCCTCTAGAAAAGCATGAAAAACTATTAAAAAAAAACATTAAAAGTATTGTTATTTCAATATAGATACTATTGGAATAAATAATAATTGCCAATTGTTCAGCAATTAGCAATAACCATGTTTTCAAACAGTATGTATGTATATTTAAATTAAGTATTGAACAATGTGTTTATCAACACATTTACATTTTATGTGCATATATAAACCAATGAAACAGTGAAATTATTATTATTTATTAACTAATTTAAATGCAGTATGACATTGTTTTGTTATATTTACTTTCGTTTTCTTCATTATGTTATCTGTTAACATTAAGTATGTGTACTGCAACTGACACAATTAACGTTATATCATGTTAAAATGGTATCTTTATATATTTTACATCATTCGAGTGTGACGCCTCCTCGTTTTCGGCGATGCAAACACCTTCACCATTTGGAGGAGTAGCTGTCGTATTCCAGGTGTTATTTTTCCCGCCAATATGATCGACAGGAGTCTTGATCATGCAAACAACTCCGACACTGAGGTTCACACGCAGTGCATATACAACGCCAAATCCGAGAAATCCTATATAGGCCAACAGCCACCTTTGGGAGCAGCATCCTGGGACTAGAACGTTTGATGCAACATAACGGTTAGGTCAAAGTAAAAATAAGTTTTGCACCGTCTCGACAAATACAAAAAGTGTAAGTAAGTAGAGAAACGTTTTTCCATTAAACGTGTATGCTTGAAGATTCACTGAATAATGAATTGCATGCGTGTATGATTAAGTTCTTACACACTAAGTACATTTACTACGATTTGAACCGCAGGTATTGCATTCCTCACGCTTGTTAAACTCATGACGATTTTGGGTGAAACTGTAGGAGCGATAAATCTAGCTTGGAAAAAGTTAAAGCGCAATTTTAGTATTATATTATATATAAAGTGATGAATTCAATTATGTTCCTGGCCATTGCTGTTGTAGTAAAATCTCCCAAAACTAGGTCTAATAACTTTAAGTATGATTCGTTGTATGATGAGAAAATATGAAAATAGTATCTCTTAGTTTGTGGCATTTAAAAGATGTAATCGACCAAACTAACCAACAATCATGTTTAGTTTTTTTCTCAAAGAATCCAAGAACAAAGATAAATCGCATGCTGTCGAAATGAATATATATTTACTCTAAAAACTATTTTTACCAAAACTAGAGCTGAAACAAAATGTTTCCTTTCGAGACAAATATTTCATTCTTTCCCTCGCGAACATGCAATTAGCATGATCCGTTATTCTTGTTGCAATGGTTTTTGCGCTTTTGCTTCAATGTGTGATTAAGACGCGCCGGGAGCCACGATAGGGTAGTTTTGTTAACATGGCATTAAGTTACCATTTCTTAATAGAACTATATTGTTACCACCTTCGAATCCGAAAAAAATCGGGTCTCGTCCATTTGGTTGGGTAGGTCGGGAAGGGGAAACAACCATATTTTTATGTTTGGCCTTATGCACCGAAACATATTTTAACACATCAAATGAATATACTTGTATTTTGGTGTATTTATAACCCACGAGTGGATTTTTGCATTTCATGGTTATGTATATACATGTATTTGGTACATAATAACAATACGGTATTTGTACATCATTCTGAGCAACTGTCTATATTGTACAACTCCAAGTCTAAATGCTAAATAATCATACAATATGCGAAACGTCATTGTTATTTATATTTTATATTGTCATAACGTTGAAAATTACAAGACAAACCTCTTTGTACCTGTTTCCGTTGCATTATTTTCCGGCTCCATTTCAAATCTAGCTAAGCACGTCAGAAGTGTGAGTTACCGCTGTAGCCAAGATAAAAGTGAACGTAGCGCTTCCAAAAACACAAATAAGAGTCACGTGTTCGACTATGTAAACAAATGACATATACTGCGCAATTTAATAAAAAGACAATATGGCATGATTTGTAAGCTGAACTAGTTCATGTGTATTGTACCACATAACATATGCCAATTTTGCTTTTGTTCGTTGTTCATATTCAGTTTTACTTGCATTTCTGCCAATATCTGAGCGCTGGTATGAAAAAGTGTAAAGATGAACATAATTTTTTAATTGATAACAAAATTCGTTAAACGTTGACATTGTGGCACAGTTAATGCCCAGCATTGCTTACGTAACAAGCATTTTCTTTCACGAATACCCTCGTACCTAGCGTCATAATTGTTTAAATACTATTGCAAGCTAGCGATTAAAACGTGTGTCTTTTGCGATGGACAGAAACATAAATATGTGTATCTGATTGTTAATACAGCCGATTAGGTTGTTAGGTTAGATTTTATTAAGAACACAGGGAGGCGAAATCATACTCAAGTATTTAATTTGAACTTGAGATTCGTTTAATACTTATGTTCATCAACCATGAAATTGAAGAGAACGAAAGAAATATAATTCTCAGACAGCATTTTGTTCATCACATAAAATTACACCGATATAAGGTTATTATATAATTATAAAATAATAGCTGTATTTGATAGCTTATTTATATAAAGAAGTACTAATGCAGCAATGTGTTTATCTACGTTTGTTATTATACATGACGCCTCGAATATCTCGTTCAATAAATGTTTTAACATTTTGACAATTTTGATTAAAAAAAATGCAAACACAATGATATTAAAAAGAAGATGGCAATGGACCTTAAGGCGCTCACCCGAGATACGAAATACACTATTCTGCAAAGGTGGAGTTTACCAGATTTAAATATAGAAATATAAAGGGAAACTGCCACACCCCCTGTCAGCAATGTTTTTCAAATGACTAAAACAGTTTTCAAACTCAGCAGATGTAAAACCAATGAGCAAGCGTTGTGATGATTTGGTAAAAATATTGACTTCTAGAGTATTCAAACTCTTCAACAATATCGAAGCAAGGAAACTATCTACCTCATAGCGTCTATGTTTTTCAAACTTTGTGACTAAGAGAATTAAGATATTACTTGGGAATTAATGCTTGATATAGGAATGATGGAACTCCAGAAACATTATCAGGAGAGAAATTAGCTAGGATATAATTTAAGGCAAATGTACCTAAACAAGACAATGCCAACAGTCAAAAACATTAAACACAAAAACAATTCAAACTGTGATAACTGAATTGAAACAATCAATGAAAAGCATTGAGGGTGTGAACCTCTCGGAACGTGTATTATTTTAAGAATTATTTCATGAGGCTTTATACATTTATTCTACAACAATGGAAATCTCCCACATAGCGGAAATGTTTGCTGCTTTATACACTTTTCATACGCACTAGCTCACACAGTCTAGAGTCATTTTTTCTAACAGGATCTTAATGTTGTTGATAGACATATTTGCATTCAGAAGTTACATTCGAATTTTCTAAATAGTAGCACGTCTTAAATAAACAAAATGATCAAGTGATGAAATACCAAAACATAGATTCTGAGCAAGTCCATAATGATTAAACGCAAGCAATGTGACTTATAAAATATGAACAAGGTTTGGCAATAGCCATACAAACTTCCCTGTCCTCTGAAGGCCTTGTCATGCAACAAACCGGAATCATTGTCAGACATGGAAGAGATTTAATTCGAACAAATGCTCTCAACAAGCTTCAAGATTGGGCAAAATACGTGACTTCTAAAATGTTAATACATTTTCACTATAAATAAATAAATATAAGTTAAACTTCACCGCCCCATGGCGACTATGTTTTTCAAGGAAAGAGAACGATGTTTGAACTCATTCGAGATATCATTTGAACAAATGCTCTGACCGAGTTTCATGAAGATTGGACTTAAAGTGTGACTTCTATAGTGTTTCACAAGATTTCACAACAATTGCCATAAACGGAAAACTGCCACGCCTCCTGGCGATAATGTTTTCCAACGGACTATAACACTTTTTGAACTCGGTTAAGATATCATAATGGCAAATGGTCTTACCAAGTGTTATGAATATTGACCTAACAGCGTGATTTCTATGCGGTTAAAAATGTTTCACTACAGCCATATTAGGAAAACTACTCCGCCCCTGGCGGCCATGTTTTTGAACGGACTGGAACCACTTTTAAACTCATCCGAGATATTATAAGAATAAATGTTCTTATGAAGTTTCATAAAGATTTGACATACTTATGGGACTTCTAGAGTATAAACAAGGTTTCACTACAGCCATGTGAGAAAACTGCCCCGTCCCTGGACGATATATTCTCAACGTACGGAAACCACTTTTGATAGTATTGCAATAAATGTATTGACCAAATTCTCATGAAAATGGAACAAACAATGTGACTTCTAGAGTGTTAACAAGATTACACTATAGCCCAAAAAGGAAAAGTGCCTGCACCCGGGCGGCCATATTTTTAAAATGATGCATTTTTGAATCGACTAAGATTTCATAAGAACAAATGTCTTGACCAAGTTTCATGAACATGTAACTAAAAGTTGACGTCTAGAGTGTTAACAAGCTCTTTTCAGATAGTGACCTATATTTCGACTTCATACGGCCACGTTCGCCGAGATTTCATCGGGTCAAGAGTTTCATGAAGATTGGGCGATAAATGTGGCTTTTGGTGTGTTAATAAGAAGGTTTTACTATAGCCATGTAAGGAAAACTGCCCCTAACCATGGCGGTCATGTTTTTCAACTGACCGAAACCATTTTCGTACTCGGTCGAGATATCATTAGAACAAATGTCCTGACCGCATATGACGATTTGAAAAACATATTACTTCTAGAGTTTAAAAAATGTTTCACTAAAGCAATCTAAGGAAAACTGCTCTGACCCTGGCCATATTTTTCAACGGACTGGAACGATTTTTGAACTCAGCAGAGATGTCATTTAAACAAATAGTCTGACTAAGTTTCATTAAGATTTGACTAAAATGTGGCTTATTGCGTGATGACAAGCTTCTCCAAGTAACCAATGGTTTGACCTCACGGAACCCAGTTCCGAAATCGGCCGAGAAATCATTGAGACATATGTTTTAAACCAGTTTCATAAAAATTGGGAAATAAATGTGGCATCCGTAGAAAGTGATAACAACATAAATGTTTACAACGCCGCAAAATGGAAAAAAGACGATCACAAGGGCTCACCATGGGCACGTTGCAATCAATGAAGCTTAAAAAATGTTGCATTTTTAAATCGAAATCATGTAAACGATATAAAACACGCTTCACTTTTTCACTTATGTAAGCGGTTTATGTAAATGTGTTAGTTAAAGTGATATCCTTTATGTCTCACTGTCCAAAATAATAATACGCAGGGGGGAATGATGACCAAACGCGATCACCTGAGCTTTGTCAATGAATCTAGATCTGGATGGGATTGCCTTCCAAATAACCTAAATCTGACACATTTTACTAGTTGACAAACTCATGTAGTAAGCAAGGAAAATGGTCACACTTGAAATGTGTGCATGTTCTATTTATATATATTGATAAAGTACATGTTCGTGTCGGGACCATTATTGTGTTGTACATTATCGGATTTCTTCATAAACTGGCACAAATGATCATCATATCAAGACGACACGTGGTATGAAACAATCATGTTATGCGATATACAGACGCAGGTCATGTCTGGCCTGCATTATTCTCATGTTCAGCAAATATTGAACACCAATGTGCAAAAGAACGGCTTTTTCACGATTGCAATTGTATGGTAAAAACTATGTTCGACATGTTCCAGATACACATTCACAACATCATTTTATATAAATGCAACCGTCTCAGTAATCACATGCGAATACGAATGAACAGTGAATTACATCGATAGCCTCTTTTTACCGGTATAACACAACATATTTTTGTTCAATATCACAGTTGTGCTACAATAATTAAATATAATATCTCAGTCGGTGGTGTTGTTGTGTTTAATTTGAAAACGTTTGAAATGTGTGCATTTTCGTGCCCATCCCCCTCTCTTTAACAAGTCTAAAAATAGTATTTTAAGTGATTGTTAGGTTATAAAACAAGGCATTACCGTCAGCTTGGCATCATAATACTAAACAATATGTTGGCAAATACTAATACATCTATGCGGTATCAAATGCCAACAATGTTGTCCAATAAGGTATGTACGAAACCGTTTCATATGTTTTTGTTGTTTATATATTTTTGGCAAAACATTTACATTAATGTACATAGAGATACTGGTATATATCAGTGTTATAATGTTTTATATAAGAAATATTGAAAAGTAGCGGACCTACAATGGAGCCCCGATGTAAACTGAATTTAATTGGATAACCATTGTGAAGACAATGCACCATTCGAGAAGTTTGGCTATCAACTATTTGCAAAAAAAAGTGTGTTAACCATACTGGTATTCTAAATATGATACCCCAGTTTGCCAGTTACTGAAATCAACCTTAACGCCCAACCATATCAAATGCTTTAGAAATGTCACACAACTTTTATCTTGCATTAAGGTCGTGTGGTCAGACACGATAATTTCTGATGATAAACTGGTGATCAACGGCTTGTGCACCTTATTTGAAATACTGCTTGCATTAAAGTTATATACTTTTAAGCAATTATATAACGAAAAAATGAAAAAAAATCTATCAATGTATCCAACACGAGCCTTGCGATTTGAGCATCTCCATAGTGGTTACTACCGTTTGCATATATAGAGCGGTCATTTTAACTATCTATAATAAATAATAAATAAATTTACTTCTTGATAAACAATATTGGCATGTACATAAAACATAACGATAAGTGTCAAAATATTAATAGTAGAATGTTGTTCATACGAAACAATTCAATTTAAAGTATTGTTATTTGCGTTAGACAGGCAGTTGATTTATTGCTGCAAAACCTTGTCTAATACATTAATAGATCATAATCTTATATGAACGCATGGCCACTTTGAGAACAGAATGTGTATAGTTGAGACCTAATTTTACGATAGCGCGTGGCAATTACGTAAAAAAAAACTTACGTATGCTATAAATTAGTGCAGTGATTTAGGAGTCACTGTATAAATAAGATTTAAGTTAATAAACCTTAATTTAAGAGAGCAAATACATGTATATCATATTGGACTTGATGAGATTTTTTTTTTATTAATTGTACGCGTTTGTACCAGGATCGATTAAATATTGATGGACCTCTGGTGTGTACAAAAAGACGCTTTACAAAATAGAAGGACAATTAATCCTTTTTTTGGTGGGGTGTAGGTGGGATTGACATCAATTTCAATCAAAACCTAATCAATGCATTATTAGTAATTTATTACTTGTATTCTTTGGTATGAATCAATTGAAAGTTAGTTTCACGCCTTCAAATAGTCTTTGTTTACACATATAATGTATGCTAACTGTTTACTAATGAATGTATTTGACGCCTTGTGTATGATCGCTGCTTTTTCTCTTTACATGTAACCGAGAGTTTCCATATTTGGTCAAAAAAGAAAAATCAAGTAAACCAATCTAGTCAATATCCTTAAGTAATTTGAATTGGAACTCAACATTTTAAATGAAACTAATTTATCATGGCAACTGTTTTCATGTCACAAAATATTATTAAAGCTGGGAACACATTTTATGTTAATATATATATTTTTTATAAACAATGCAAAAATTAACAACAGTTCCGCGGTCGGAGACATATGCCGCCAAAACAGGGCCTTGATTTTCACACTTATTTTGACAGTTACCTTGACCTTTGACCTAGTGACCCCAATTTCAAAAGGGGTCATCCACTGTCCTAGGCCAATGCAAATGTGAAGTATCAAGTCAATCGGTCAATAGGAAGACGAGTTATTGATCGGAAACGATTTTCACACTTATTGTGACAGTGACCTTGGCCGTTGACCTAGTGACCCCAATTTCAATAGGGGTCATCTACTGTCCAAAGGAAATGCACATGTGAAGTATCGAGTCAATCGGCCAATTGGTTGACGAGTTATTTATCGGAAACGATTTTCACACTTATTGTGACAGTGACCTTGGCCTTTTACCAAGTGACCCCAATTTCTATAGGGGTCATCTACTGTCCAAGGCCAATGCACATGTGAAGTATCAAGCCAATCGGCCAATACGTTCAAAAGTTATTGATAAGAAACGAACTGGTCGACCGACAGACAGACAGACCGACCGACCTTCATCCAGCAAAACAATATACCCCCTCTTCTTCTTCAAAGGGGAGCATAATAATGGTTCTTGAAGATAATATTATTTGTATTCGATGTAAATGCCCGGGATTCCTTTTGTTTAACACATATTTTGTGGAGCTTTCAAGCTTTATAAGTATAATGTAGCCATTTCCATCTGAGTCTGATAAAACACGTCTGCAATATGTTTTCTAAGCCAAAATAGTTCGAAAACCACATGTTGTTAAGGTAACGCCTACTGCCAGTGAAAACTCACCCTCTAATTGATTTTGTTTATAAACGATGTACACTTTAATAGTGAGCCACGGTCGATGTATTGACAATCATTCAATTATAATCTTTAATGATGTTTTTTTTTTTCAATTAAAAAACCATGATGTCCATCACAGGAACGTTATCAAAGGTGGCTATCTTGTCATCGTTAAAGATATTTTGTATTATAATATAAGAATCGGAAACGTGTCCAACGATACAAAAAAAATGTTACTTTAAATGTGAAATGTATCACAAATTAAACAAGAGCACCGCATAGCGGGTGCCAACGCTCGGCTGTGGGTGCTTGGATTTTGTTTTTTGACCTTGACCTTTTCAAAACTCAAAATGTGCAGGTCGATGAGATACACATGAAAAACCAAAAAAAAGTAGTTTTGACCTTGAAGGATGACCTTGACCTTTCACCACTCAAAATGTGCAGCTCCATGAGATACACATGCATGCCAAATATCAAGTTGCTATCTTCAATATTGCAAAAGTTATGGCCAATGTTAAAGTTTTCGGACGACGAAGCGGATGGCGGAAGACAAGAGGGCTTTGACAATACCTTGGGTTTTCTTTGAAAACAGCCGAGCTAACAAAACTGCGTTAGTTTATTGAATATTTAATCAGAAGGCTATTCCAGCGTCCACAACGTCAGCCTCGTTCTCGATTTGTAATCAAGGTTTAAAGGGTCTTTTAACATTTGTTTCCAAATGACTGCTGTGTATTATTTTACGTGGGTATACATATTAATGCAAACTACTGCTTTTACAATACAAATAAATGATCAGCGTCTTTTCATATATTGTTTAAAGACAAAAGAAGTGTTTGTGCATGTATTATTTTAAAGTATGTTTAATCATATAATAATCATCTCAACACAGCGTTGTTATTGTTAAGGACAATAAACACGAGAGGGGTGATACTGCAAGCTGCATAGATATAACAAATCTCGAGGATTATGTACAGTACATTTAATGTCACTCTAAATGTCTCTGATCAACCAAATATATACATAACATTAAGTGAATACACATACTCAAATATAACAGAAAAGGTGTTTTGTACACTTACACATGGAAACTTATGCAGTTACAGTAAAAATACATAAATGGGAAACAAAGAGTATAGATTTTAGGATAAAAAAATGCATCCTTTCAATTTAACATTAAAGGATTTATAAGTGAAATCCTGTCGAACAAGATAACAACAAATAAATAACAATTCAACAGTTTAAACGCACATCTTCAAATAAATAGAACTGGATAGCAAAAAAAAAGAACATCTTTAGAACCTTTTTTGACCTGTCAAGGTTTGTTGGGAATATACAATGTTACGTTATGGTCTGCCACTTATTCTAACCTGTTGGTCAAACGTTTCGCATTCAATTTGAAAAAAACACAACAACATCAACCACTTTTACTGGGCATCCAAAACGACTATAATTTAGTTAATGAAGATTTATTTCATTGTTATTTCAATCAATGAACTTGAAGGAATGCAGCTTTCCAATAACTAATGTCTTGTAAATGGAATGAACTTGTATCACAAATGGATGGCCCCACTTATCATAAGCACTTATTGGCATGGTAAAATACAGAAGCCATAGCTCTTAAAAGGTTCGGAATAGAGCAGTCACCCTGGCTACTATGGATAGATAAACAACTGAAAATATTGTTTCTTGCTCAAATTGATGTTTTAGCCATGTTTTCACATGTTTGCGTAGCTAGACTTACTAGATCATAACAATCATAAACGTAGAGCCACTGTCATAAATACCCGCCGTGACGATAAAGGCATAAACATAGATGGCAGACTTAAAAGAATTGTTCTATAAGCTGACAGAAACTAAGACGTGCAGCATGTATTAAACATCTTGAGAAATGCTCTTTAATGGTGACAATGCAATAGTTTTATTTACCATACGGTTTACTGTTTCGGGTAAACATCCCTAATTAATGTCCATTAGTAAAATGAGTGAAGTCTTGTATATTTGTCATTCAAACAAGATAATTTGATTTTTATTAGACAATGTCAGAAAGTTTTGACAGTATCTTCTCAGATTTAATGTAAAGATCAAGATGTAAAAATGATGGTGCAAACGCACTAGCCTTTGTAAATGATTTTCATGCAATTTGTTTCAATATAAAACACTATGTCCCCTTTTGAGGGAATTTGACCCATATATTTGACCTTTGACATTGAAGGATGACCTTGACCTTTTAACACTGAAAATGTGCAGCTCCATGAGATACACGTGCATGCCAAATAACAAGTTGCTATCTTCAATATAGCAAAAGTTATGGCCAATGTTAAAGTTTGTGCAAACAAACAAACAAACAAAAAAACAAACAAACCAACAAACAGACAGGTCAAAAACAATATGTCCCCCAGTAAAGACTGGGGGACATAAAAATACGTACGTATCTGAAGTACATGTATCTGAGCTACAAATTACAAAACCATACAAGAATTTACTTTTCAGAAGTTGGTTAAATAATGTTAGAAGTGCATAACATTTGAAGTTGTTCATTTGAACACGAGCTTACTGTTCTTTTAAAAACTGGATTATCTTTGGAAACATTTCTACTTGCTAAAGGTGCATGAAGACAATAATACAATAAATAATCCAAACATCTATATTCACGAGAGAGAGTGCAGACAAACACTAACCTTGCTTACGCCGAACATGACTTTTATGAAAAAGCAGTAAATGTGTATTATAACACATGAAGGATTACAGATTCTAAAACGTACAACGTGAAACCAACAATGACAGTTAATATGAAAATATAGGACCAAGGTTACACTCTACTAAACGATGACAGTTACTCCCTATACCTAAACAACCAACCCCTATGCTATACAATCTAGTTCACATTAATGGTAACAACATCATCATTAATTGTTAAGCCAATAGACAAGGTAGTGCATACAAATGAGAACTTAACACCCAAGCATAACAAAGAATTCAAATAATTCTTCTCAATTGTGATGGAAATTTGTATTTGTTGGAAAATAAATTTTTACCACAGCATATAATACTCAACTATTAGGAAAAATGTTGAAGTGGTACCAGATACACGTTTATATGGTACAAGGATATCTACTTCAAACATGAACATCAATTACCATACTATTTTTTCTGAGAATGAATAATGACAACAAATGGAAAACTAGTGACAATAAATCAATTTGTGATGAAAATTACAGAGATAACTGACAGAAAACTCAGAGAATGTTACAAATGCAGAAAAAAATGCACTTATAATCAACACCTACTGTTAGAGATTTTCTTATATACAATAAATAACAAAGAGAATGAAGCAAATAAAAATATAATAAGTATTTATTGTATATAAATATATAATCAAAATATTATAACTTAAAACAGTGTCTTGATCAATTGAAATTGCCCATTATTACACATGTGTACTTAAAGATTTATATATGTAACATGGTCCAGTTATTAAGAGCTATTTGTAATCTCTTCTATTTAGAAGACCAGTCGATGATACTTAAGCACGAGACATTTGTAATGTATCAAGTCCCTTCTTTTGTTAAGCCCACAGACATAAACTGCAGTTCTAAAAATTGACTGGCAACTAACAATCATTAAACATTTGTGTTAAAGATATTCAAACAAAAATTACATCAAGTATCATATTAGCACTCCTCAATAAGAATTAAATTGGAACTATTTAAGCATAAAAATCTAATAACTAAATAGCACAAGTAAAAATGTTAAACATGAAATAAAATTACAACCAAACAAAATGGTAATAGAATGCAATAATGATCCATTACATTGTCAACTGATTTCATGAAGCATTTCTGTATTACAATTGTTAATTAAAATGAATTTTGAATGATGCTTTTATGTTTGCCACCAAATTTGCCAGGATTCACATAACCCCATCATAACAGGTTCTGTTTTGCAACCAAAATGCCAGGATAATTTCTGATAAGTGAAAAAAACAAATCACACAAAAAGATGAGATAATGAATGCGTTACCGTGTTATATGAAAGATTGATAAACAAAAATTGACAAACTAACATTAATGTTTTCCTACACAAAAGGCTGGCAAAAGGCCTTTATCAAAAGTTTCTTTATATTGTTATTATAATAGTGTCATAAAACAATTAATTAATTTACAGTTTAACCATATTTTGAGCGCCAGATAGTACGAACAGAATTCAATATGCTGTAAAAAACAATGTATTATAGACTTGTCAAGTGCATATTTTCTGATTCAATCATAAATTCATGCATTTATTGGAAAAAAATAATTATATAATAATATCTAAACATTCACCTGTGATGTTTTTGTATTTTTGCTTTCACTTAATATTTTTTAATTAGGCTACATTCTTTTCATTTGAATACAAAATAAATGCTTTTCATAAGTTTGCTTTCAACAATCATCAAAAATTATCAAACCATGTAGTCTTATTGACAAAAGTCTTTCTCTTAATCAATTGACCACTCGCCAGCTGTCAATCAAACTCACGGACAATCAATCAGATTTATTGTATTGCGGCCACATGGTCCGACAAACAAAGAGTGTCGGAGTAATTGAATAAGCGTTTTATGTAAACAAAACTAGAGGGCGGAGCGATCGCTTATTTGGCGACTGGTCAATTATCAATATGCACTGACAAATACCAATTTGGAAACCAAAAAATAAATAACATCTATGCTCTGTATTTAATATGAATTCATTTGTCACAAAGCAAAGAGTCAGTCATACATAAGTAATCGCATGAAATAACTATTCCAGAGCCAATTCCACGTCAGGATTCACATAGCTAGTATATGTCAAGTAAGTAAATTTACAAATAAATCTGAGATTTCTAAAATAACAAGATCGGATAAATTGTAATGTTAAACCATCATTTATACAAATGAAGCTGAAATTGACATTCTTAACATACAAAATTTCAGTAAAACATACTGCAAACAAAACACAAGTCCCATACCTAAAAAAACATAAAAAAATAATAAACTTGTTTTGCACTGAACAGAATGATTTTGATAAACAAGTAATGTCTGAACAGAAATGTAACCAAAAAAGGATTTAATTTAGCAAAATTCATGTTATAGCATTGGGGTAATATGATGAAGATTATAGAGCATAACAACACATTAGTNATGTACAGAAGGATTTTTTTTGTAGATTTACTGTAAAAAAGTTCATAATGTACAATTTAACATTCCAAACAATTAAACTTTTGAAGATATCAAGAACAAAAAGGTAGATGACAGTTGTTGATACCCGTTATCAAGTTTGCAACATGTATTCGTTACAATATCATGACATTATAAGGAAATTTGTCTCCATATGTTTAAACTATATAAAGATATACAATAACTTCTATATTAATAACCGATTTATTTGATTATAGTAGTATCAAACTGATGGATGTACCATCATCTAAAGGAAAGCAAGTGAACTCGTCAAAATTAAAAAAGCACCAGTTGGAAATTATTGAATTTGGTGATTTTTAAGAATCTCAACTGTGTGACTGTATACACAAATATGTTTTGATTTCTAATATATCGACATGAAAACATTAAAAAATAAGGAAAACTGATATTTCAAGTTGAAATTCTTGTAAATAAAGTTAATAGATGAGTTCGAAATTATTTCTATTTGAAATGTTCAATTGCAATTCAGAAAATAACTTATAAATCAAGTACATTTGATTATGGAAGATATGAATTAAGAGATTCGAAGATTATGCCCTTACAAAATACATATAGTTAAAAACAGACTCATATTGAATATAAAATGCATTTTTATCTAGTTAAATAGCAATATGATATGGGTAATACTACCACATGCAGAAACAAAACACAAAGAAAATGATAATGTTAACCCTTTGCATGCTGGGTAATTTGTCGTCTGCTAAAATGTCGTCTGCTGAATTTCTAAAATTAGCATTTTCTTTGATTTTTTTCAAAGAATACTATCAGAATAGCAAACAGTTTGGATCCTGATGAGACGCCACGTTCTGTGGCGTCTCATCTGGATCCAAACTGTTTGCAAAAACCTTCAAAATCCGGTTCCAGCACTCAAAGGGTTAACGATAATAAAGATTAAATGGCTACCACGTAAGCACTTTGCTGAAAGAACTTGGAACTGAACTGAATGCAATTGGACTAAAATGCCTTTTCACAAAGCTCCCCATTTATATTCAAATATGCTTGGGAAAAAAAATCCTAATTTTATAACCATTTTCTTTCTTCATATTTTTTTGTTTTGTTTTTAATTAAGACCAAAATGACCATAGCACGATGAATGTTTATAGTAAGACAAAATGTGTTACATGTGCAACATCACATTATTTGGATGGAAAGAGTCATTAGTGTTTTTTGCAATATAAAAGCGTTGTAGACTAGTAAAAAGAACATTGCTTTCTTAACTTTTGTATAAAAGTTTTGAAATGCATAATGCTAGGCAAATCATGCATGCATCATACACAATGTTCACAAGTCAACCTATCGAGCAAAGAACATGAGCCCGATGTGGAGCCCCAATTTAAGACGCTATTAAAAAACCAATTTGGGCCATCATAAGCGCTCACATGATTTCACTTACAACAATTGCTGACTATTGACTAGGTTATCTTTTTTTTTTCACCACACCTGACCCAGATTCAAATGGCATTTATATTGTCAAGATAAACATTCTGACCAAGTTTCATCAATATTAAGTAAAAAAGGTGGCCTCTAGAGTGGTAACATGGTCTTTTCTAACATTTGACCTGGTGACCTAGATTTTGGATGCACATGACCCAGATTTGAACTCGGATTATATTACGTCAAGATAAGGCCATAGAAAATAAATGACTAGATTCTCATCCAATTTTTGGGCAAAATTGGGGCGGGTGGGTGGGTTTTATTTTATATTTTTCATTTTATGTGTCGGACCTATATATTAGTAATGAAATGTTCACGAATTTGTTGGTTTATATGCATAACGCCTATATGTATGTATGTATGTATGTAAAATTATATAGAATAAAAGAAATACATTGTCAAAATTTCCTCAGTATTTTGCGGCTCGATTTTTTCAAAATAAAAAATGTTCGGGCGGGACGATTTTCGATGGGCGGGCGGGGATGAGAATCTAGGAATTTCTTTTCATTGCCTAAACATTTGAAGAATGTCTCTGAAGATGAGTCATTAATTTGGCCTCTAGATTGGTTACAAGGTTTCTCTAAGATTTGACCTGGTGTCCTAGTTTTGGACACATGTGACCTAGATTTGAACGCGGGCCAGATATTTTCTAAATACACATTTTGACAAAGTTTCATAAAGATTGAGTCATTATATTGGCCTTTAGAGTGGTAATATGGGTTTTCTAAGATTTAACCTGGTGAGCTAGTTTTTGTGCGTATGTTACCCAGATTCCAACTTGGCCTAGAAAATGTCCAGATAAACATTCTGACCAAGTTTTATCAAGATTAAGAAATAAATATGACCTATATAGTTGTAACAAGGTTTTTTCTAACATTAAACCTAGTGACTTAGTTTTTGGAAAACGTGACCTAGTGTTAAAACAAGCATGACCCAAATTCAAACTCATTCTAGACTTAGCCAAGATACAAATTGTATCAAAGTTTCATTAAAATTGGGCATAAATGTGGCCTCTTGAATGGTTACAAGGTTTTTCTAAGATTTGTCATGGTGACCTAGTTTTGTGCGTATGTTACCCAGATTCCAACTTGGCTTAGAAAATGTCCAGATAAACATTCTGACCAAGTTTTATCAAGATTAAGAAATAAATATGACCTTTATAGTTGTAACAAGGTTTTTCTAACATTTAACCTGGTGACTTAGTTTTTGGAAAACGTGACCTAGTGTTAAGACAAGCATAACCCAAATTCTAACTCATTCTAGACTTAGCCAAGATACAAATTGTAACACAGTTTCATTAAAATTGGACATAAATGTGGCCTCTTGAATTGTAACAAGGTTTTTCTAAGATTTGTCATGGTGACCTAGTTTTTGTGTACATGTGACCCAGATTCAAACTCAGCCTAGATATTGTTCATCAAGATTGGATGATAAAAAAAGCCTCTAGAGTGGTAACAAGCTAAAAGTTGACGATGGACACTAGCCACCGCCGGACATAGGGTAATCACAAAAGCTCACCTTGAGCACATACCCCCTACCTGTGGTGTAACAATAAGGAATAAACTCTGTAGACTTGCTATTGAAGCCCAAGATTATTATACTGGATGGATACTTACCAATGATTATTATAATGATTACAACAATAACTGCAATCAGTATCAGCCACATCTGTAAAGGATACAAGCACACATTCAAACTACAACAACATCTAAAACTGAAGGGCTCATGTTTGTAGGTATGTTATCGTGCTTAATTAATGGTCAGGAATGAAATTCACAAAGCTCTTCAGTGAAATATTTCAAAATTAATTCAAAAATACATATTTAAATTAGAATTCTCTATAAAAAAGACAAATTTGTTTCCAAATGATAACACTCCAAAGATATTTATTTATACTCCATAATATATCAATTTAAAACAACTTGAATGCAGAACACTTTTAAATAAATCATCAAAAGCCTAATGATTAATGAATTTTAAATGTAAATTGGAGAAAAAGCATCAATTTCATTCTTTCTTAAGGAACTTTGTGAATATGTCGGACAGTGCTTTATTATAATATATTTTGCATTGCAGAGCACAAAAGCAAGTCTTTTTCAAGAAGAATTTTTTTAAACATAATGTGCTTACCCATAAAATTATTTTCTTGAATTGTATTCCCCATGTACAAGTATTATTTATTTTTTTTAAATTCTGTCCCAAACCTCCCAGACCTGTGGACCAAAAAGTCAGACTGCATTCTAATTGTGTATTCCTTGTAAAATCTTATTTCTTCAAATAATCCAGCACAAGAGCATATCTCCAAAAACTTTCCCTACCACACAGCTGAACAGAGAAAAAAGAGTACAATATAAATGAAACAAAATTTTATATAAACAAAATAAGAAGTGACAACAACAGGTAAGGGAAGAAATGCTTCAGTGCTATATCTACAACAACAACATCTAGTGACCACATCGACTGTGCACAACATCAATCCAGCATTGAGCCCCAGACTAGTGTTTCTGCTTCATATTTCAGTAACAGAAACATAGCTTCGCCCTCAAGTCTAGATGTCACAATACGACCCCATGTTTGGGACTTACCTATAATTATTACTACTATAACCCCTATAATCCCGCCCAGTATCAACATCATCTATAAACAGCAATAATACATGGCATATCATTGGAATACCAGTAATGTGAATTATCACAATACAAACACATTAATACACAGGCATTTTCCTGGCGTTCCTACAGGTCCTTAAAATGAACCCATTCCCAATGCGAAATGGTTAAAAAAAATCCAATGCGAATATGAAATTCTCCATTTGATTGTTTCTTGTAAAAGAATTGTCTTATGATTATTATATCTCTATGTCAATTACAAAGTATTTTACAATGATAATATGAGTTTGCTCTTATAATTTGCATTTTTATAAAAGGTTACATTAAAATAGTTTTTTTCCAAAATCAGTGGACTTTTCACCGAAAAACATCCTTATTCCGAAATTGCATTTTTTCCAAAATGGCCAGGAAAAGGCCCGATACATTGCATCCAATTCTATGTATTTTCATGAACACATCACCAGTTTGTTGTCAGTGATAGATAAACAAGAGATATTTTTAAAATATTTATGCCTCCCGACTTGCAGCCAAATAACGATATTGTAGTGGTGTAAAATTATCTGAACTGCAAGATTTTTTCGCACCTTAGTATGAATCCATCCAGAACTGTATCGAAAACAAATTTGGACAACGTCGCGTCATTTGCATAGAAAGTATTGAGCGTTGTATTAAAACGCACACAACACGTCAGGGGATTTACGCATGTTCAGTGAGAATATTTCATCAAATCTATGAATAGTCACTTATGACGAAATTTATTTGATACTTTAGAAAATGGAAATTCGTGAGGTCTTTTATCGTTAATATTTACCAGAATTTGCTTTTAAAAATGAAATACACTGGATTATCGGGTAATGAATAGAAGCTTGAAAAGTAGTAAGTATGCAGAAATAGAGTTGGGTTGATACGGATGTATTGGGGAATCGTTCGAGTCGGGATTTTACTATCTATGTTGGACAGTTTTAAAACAATTAAACATTACATCTTTATAACTGAACATTTTATCTTTATAACTGGGGTTTATTTTTGAAGAGTCATCGCGCACCAAATGACAGGGGGAGGGAGGTGCGAACTTGGTATAAATATGGTTTTAATACACATGTACAGTACACTCCACGCGTTTTTCCCAATTTCCCTCGCTACTCCTGTGACCTGGAGGGAGATTAAGAAAATCCCGCGATATGCTGCGTTTGCATGATTTTGGACGCGGCGGTTAATGATCGGCAAAATTGATAAGCCAACACGGCGGCCCTCGGCGTTGGCAACGCGGGGGATACTCCGCGTTTAACGAGATAACGATCAATTTAACTTTGTTTGACTTCCTGATTTTCAAATAAAATTACATTTATTACAAGTACATACATGTAGTATAATATATACAATAAAAAAAAAACAACCAAGATAGATCGATCCCGACGTGGTTGTAGAAGTAGTTGTTGTTGTATAGAAAACTCGTTGATTTACGACAAACAAAACGTCGTCTTTTAACTGATACTTACCAATTAATATAATCACAGTTTGCAACATTGTTTTTATTTTGATAATTTAATCCAAAGTTTTCATGTTAGCGGGTGTTTTTTCTATACTGAACATGTAAACAAATGACCGAGGACCCTATTAAAAGTCTCGCAAAAATTCGCATTATTAGTGAATTGACAGTTTGACGTCATCAAACAAAAACCGCTTCCTGTCTGAAGGCATGAAAAACACAATGTTCTCGCCGACAAAATTGGCTTCCTTTGTTTGGCAATCAACACGCTAAACTAATCGGGTG
>VMBQ01000095.1:252112-289949 GCA_007657795.1 Dreissena rostriformis
ATCTCGATCCAAACTGTTTGCAAAGGCCTTTAAAATTCAGTTCCAGCACTGAAAGAGCTAATACATGTGCTACATGTTGTTTATACCCTGGGCAGTGTACCAAGTACATAACAGCTACAACTGCAGCATGATATGGGCCACGCTCTGTAAAAGATTGTTTAATTAATGTGCGTAGAGTGTCGGCCCAAATTAGCCCATGCAGTCGGCACAGGCTAATCAGGGACAACTTTTTCCGCTTTAATTATATTTTTGTTTAAAGAAAGTCTCTTCTTAGCAAAAATCCAGTTTAGGCGGAAAGTGTCGTCCCTGATTAGCCTGCGCAGACTGCATAGGCTTATCTGGGATGACACTTAACGCACATGCATTAAACCCGCTTTTCACAGAGCTTCGCTCATATATTTGTATACCAGTAATTTAATTACATCAATTTCATAATAAAATGTCTATGTTTTATTTTATAATATTGTTAGTACAAGTTTTTCACTAACAAACAATAATATTTTTAAACAATATAACAGTATTCCAAAACTGTAAAGATTGTACAAATTTACCATAATCTAAGCATCAAGATAGTAAATTGATGCTTAGATAATATTTGTTGAAAACTCTTCAGGCAAAAAATCATTAATTTTTGTTTCCTGGCGGACTAACAACACCAAATGAGTAGGTTAAAAGGTATGTCGGCTGAACTATTTTTGTTGTTTAGTTTTTTTGATGATTCCCAATTAAATTAGAATATGAAATGACATGCAGAAATCATCCAAAGCTCTATTTAACATTCTTTCTATTAGTATTTTTTTTTAGTTTAATGTTTATTTAGAAAATATGATCCAATTCATCAAAAAAGATTGTAAACTAAATTATTTTAGTCAATAATGATCAAAAACTCAACCTGGAAAACAAAATAAAAATTAAGAGTTGGCACAACAAAATAAGGGTCGGTTGGGTTAGTGGAATCAATTTACTTTTTTACGCTTAGCCACCACTCTATAAGACATGATTTATTGCATAACAAACAGGACAAAGAAACAATTTTCTCGAGAGTCCAAACATCTAATTTATTGTGAGGAAGTTGCAGCTGAGCCCATATCACAACCAGAAATGTTCTAAAAAGTCTTTGTAGTTATCCAAAACAATATAGAATGAACAAGAGATGTGTTTGTCAGAAACACAATGCCCCCTCCTGCGCCCCTTTGAAAAAAAAACACAAAAAACTTTGACCTTGAAGGATGACCTTGACCTTTCGCCACTCAAAATGTGCAGCTCCATGAGATACACATGCATGCCAAATATCAAGTTGCTATCTNAACCCTGGGGCACACCTAGGTCAAACATTCGGCGTGGGGATAAGCGTCGGCCTCTGCCGCGCCATTTCTAGTGTAAGCTTGGCGTAAGTTTCATTGAAAGTTTCAAAAAAAGTTTCAATTGACTTTCCTGCACTCAGGTATTAAATGAAAAACCATGGCCTACCATCATTAAAGAAAGTTAAACTCCCAGAGGAAAATACTGCAGATTTCATGCTTATTCCAAGGATAGAAACACATTTTTGTTTTATTTTACTTAAACACGCTCTCTAATAAATCACTGTTATTCAACAGATCCTATTTAAACCACAACCAAGTGCTCTAGAAATATTATCTTTCATTGTAACCATGGCAATGTAATCATGACAATTCCATCCAGTAAGACCACACCAGACATAGGTGGACATTATCTCTGGTGGACAATCAACAGTGGACACAATACCACTTTCATCCATGGAAATCTTGGTTTGCAGCAGTATGCAATTATAAATTGTCTTCATGTCTTTGGTTTGTTGACAGCCACCAAAGAGACTTAACTAGTTTGGAGACTGCACCAAACATCTGACAAACTACATCTGTGATTAAAAGATTGACTTAAAAAAAAGAGTTGTTTATAGAGACTGGTGAACATCACCTTTATGCAGTCATTATGGAGACTTATCACGGCATTTGCTCATACACAACAAAAAACGCATTCAAATTGCAATATTATTGTCTGAAAATGGAACCATGTGTTCAAACATGTCAGCACAAATTGTTTATTAGCAAATTGGACTCCATTAAAACATGGGGTCATATTCTAACTTTACATTTAAATAATTTTCCTTAGAAACTAAGACGGTGTAGACTTGCAGGCAATACAAGAATGTATAATGATCTTTCCAGGTCTTTGTTTTTTTTTAATTAAATTGAATTAAATCATTGATAAATCATATCAGAGTCCTTTAAGATAAACTAGAAACAGTTAAAAATTTGTCATATTATTGGCAAGTTACGTTATAAAGCTGGCATTACAAAAATAAAAGGGACCAAAATCTGCAAGAAGTTATGCAGAAAATTATTCTAGCAACACAACTTACTTCATAGAAAACTGTGTCACTTAGTATCAGAAACAATGAAAGGTATCATTGTCATACCTCAGGAGTAGTTGGCTTTCATGTTGTCAATGATCTACTAACCAGTTATGATTTCAGGTTACACTAATGGAGGGCTAACACCTCCTGGAGGGTTACATCCCAATAAACAGGCATTGAAACAACACCTAGTAGAAAAACTCGGAAAATCTCTAAACAATTCCTGCAGAGGAATTGAAATGGATTTGTCAAATGAGATGAATCAATGCACTATTTTCCCATGGTTTCATTTTCCCACATTTTGTTCTCCCCCACTCCCTACTTTATTTTAATGCAGTATTGATTTATCAGTTTAATTAATGGCCTATTGAGAATCACACTTCTCCATTGTGTGTACTATGTTATTTTCTCAGTGATATTTCCTAAAGACAGACCATTTTTCCCTCAAATGTGAATCCCAAAATTGCAAGGTTTGGAAATACAGTGCATGCTACAAATTAAGTTTTATATATTTTAATATACTTTGTATGGAGTAAGGATGAAAGTAAAATTATATAATAATGAATAATTATGAAACACATTAAAAACTATTTGCACACGTTTGAAAACCCATATTTATTTATAAACTACTACTTACACTGGCTGATTTACTAACCTTATTATAAAGTACACCTTTCCATTAATGTCATTTGTTTTCTGAACACCATTTTGATTTTGCAATGTTTTAGTAAACACTATTACAGGGAAACATAACCTGCGTTATAGACAAACACAATACCATTTTAAACAAAACGTTTTGAATGGTATAAACTGTACAAATGAGTATCGTTCATTACCAACATATACAAAGATCAAATATATTTTTGACAATCCAATTGCCTTGTGTTTGGACTTGATGGAAATTGTGGACAGGACCAATTACTTATGGACAACAAACAACAACCATATCTCAATGGCTCTGGTATATGTTTACCATAAACATCAGTTTCATTTGCATATCCAAATAATAGATCAGTCTGCATTGAATAGCCAATTAGATTCTAATGCAACCTTAAAGCCCCTGCTACAGACCTAAGCAAATACAAGGTTTGTTTCTGGTCGTAACCCTTTCCACAAATATCAGTTGGTCGGAGTTAATTTGTTTTAGTATGACAACCTTAAAATGACTTAACATATGACCATCATAAGATAATTATTTGGATCCATTTTTGTTTCGACTGACTGATTAAAATTGCTCTAGAATTATTATAGAACTTCAGTAAATATTCTAGGATAATTATGTACATTCAAGAATTCAGAATCTATAACTCATGCATTTCTAGAATATAGATTCTTGTTGTTAATAGACATTAGAAACATTGCTTAGTGCACTATGAAAGTTCTCACGCTAGATTCTATTCTAAAGATCTTGATCAAACTATGACCATTGCACAAGGACTGCCTATCAAACATGTTTGAACATGGAAATTTAAAGAACCATGTTTTGCACATAGTCAATCATGTTTTCATAGGGGTAAGATGTTTATTCTTGTTATAAATATTATTATTTATATTATTATATTGGTTTAGGAATCAATAGTTCACTTATTAATGATTCAAGTTTTGCAGGGGGAATGCATTTGTGCAATCTGCCATTGTTCCATTACCAGAGTTATGATGCAGACATTGGCTTATGGGAAAATTGCTCATCAATAAAACCAAACAAATGGCAAAAAAACACACAAACAGTAATAATCATTGCACAAACACAATCCATGTAATGAATGGTAGAATGGACAGTTAAATTCCTGAATAATTGCAGGACATGAAAAGTCATTTCATAAAGTATTATGTTGTGGACAAATTACTTAAAAAGTTTGTAACCACTTGTCAAATGCAGACTTAGTCGGAACAAATATGATCTCACTGTTCAGGTTGAATTTGTTTTTAATAAAAAAAAAATTACACCCTTTAACTTCCTAATTTATGTTTTTGTTTTAATATTGTGCTTACATTGCTAATATTGTATTCAAAGTCAATAGCAAACTGCTGGGAAAAAAAAGACTACAATTCTTTTCTCTAACCACTCAGAACATATGTACAACACAAAATGTTTCCCATCTGAATTGATCCATTATCGATGTCCAGACAGTTCCAGTACTCTACCTCACAAGTACATTCAGAGGTAATGACCATGAGTGGTTATTGAGCTTGTCAGCACCTCAAAGCCTGGAATTATACTCAGCAATTTTTCTTTCAATAACCATAACAGCTTTGATCGTTAAAAATTTCAACAAAACAAATGGCTGTAAAATATCAAATAGATGGCTTATAACTAAACCAGACTTGAAATGATTTCCGTTTTTAGGCAATCTGATCTTGATTGATCTTAGTTTTTATCTTTTCAAAATGTGAACATTGCTTTGATGATGCTTACTTGATATATGTTACAATATAAAGAATTGAAACTCCAGAAGCTGCAGCAGTATTGCATTTCTTTCATACACACCTTTGTGGATAAGTCTAATCAAACCATGATGTGCTTACTTTATGTATGTTTTAAGTCTAAGCAAACCATGATGAGCTTACTTGATGTATGTTTTAAGTCTAAGCAAACCATGATGTGCTTACTTGATGTTTGTTTTAAGTCTAAGCAAACCATAATGTGCTTACTTGGTGTATGTTTTAAGTCTAAGCAAACCATGATGTGCTTACTTGATGTATGTTTTAAGTCTAAGCAAACCATGATGTGCTTACTTGGTGTATGTTTTAAGTCTAAGCAAACCATGATGTGCTTACTTGATGTATGTTTTAAGTCTAAGCAAACCATGATGTGCTTACTTGATGTATGTTTTAAGTCTAAGCAAACCATGATGTGCTTACTTGATGTATGTTTTAAGTCTAAGCAAACCATGATGTGCTTACTTGATGTATGTTTTAAGTCTAAGCAAACCATGATGTGCTTACTTGATGTATGTTTTAAGTCTAAGCAAACCATGATGTGCTTACTTGATGTATGTTTTAAGTCTAAGCAAACCATGATGTGCTTACTTGATGTATGTTTTAAGTCTAAGCAAACCATGATGTGCTTACTTGATGTATGTTTTAAGTCTAAGCAAACCATGATGTGCTTACTTGATGTATGTTTTAAGTCTAAGCAAACCATGATGTGCTTACTTGATGTATGTTTTAAGTCTAAGCAAACCACGATGTGCTTACTTGATGTATGTTTTAAGTCTAAGCCAACCCTGATGTGCTTACTTGATGTATGTTTTAAGTCTAGCCAACCCTGATGTGCTTACCTGATAATTTGTCTTAGTCATATTAACACAATTGTGATGTCGGTGTCCAATAAACCTTAACCATATTGCTGTCTTGATGTCTGTTTCCACTTACTCAAAACCACATTGATAACTTAATGTCTGCTTCCAGTTAAGCTAAACCCTACTGCTTACTTGATGTCAATGTCCAGTTAAGCTAAGCCCTACTGCTTACTTGAGGTCAGTGTCCAGTTAAGCTAAGCCCTGCTGCTTACTTGATGTCAGTGTCCAGTTAAGCTAAGCCCTACTGCTTACTTGATGTCAGTGTCCAGAAAAGCTAAACCCCATTGGTTACTTGATGTCAGTGTCCAGTAAAGCTAAACCCCATTGGTTATTTGATGTCAATGTCCAGTTAACCTAAACCCTACTGCTTACTTGATGTCAGTTTCCAGTAAAGCTAAACCACATTGGTTACTTGATGTCAGTGTCCAGTAAAGCTAAACCCAATTGGTAACTTGATGTCAGTGACTTGATGTCAGTGTCCAGTTAAGCTAAACCCTACTGCTTACTTGATGTCAGTGTAAAATTAAACTAAACCCTACTGCTTACTTGATGTCAGTGTCCAGTAAAGCTAAACCCTACTGCTTACTTGATGTCAGCTTCCAGTTAAGCTAAACCCTACTGCTTACTTAATGTCAGTGTACAGTAAAGCTAAATTCTATTGGTTACTGTATGTCAGTGTCCAGTTAAGCTAATCCTTACTGCTTACTTTATGTCGGTGTTCAGTTAAGCTAAATCCTACTGCTTACTTGATGTCAGCTTCCAGTTAAGCTAAACCCTACTGCTTACTTGAGGTCTGCTTCTAGTTAAGTTTAACCCTACTGCTTACTTGATGTCAGCTTCCAGTTAAGCTAAACCCTACTGTTTACTTGATGCCAGTGTCCACTAAAGCTAAACCCTATTGGTTACTTTATATCAGTGTCCAGTTAAGCAAAACCCTACTGCTTACTTGATGTCTGCTTCCAGTGAGTTAAGCTAAACCCTGTTGGTTACTTCATGTCAGAGTCCAGTTAAGCTAAACCCTACTGCTTACTTGATATCAGTGTCCAGTAAAGCTAAACCCTACTGCTTACTTGATGCCTGTTTCAAGTTACTGACAACCACACTGCTAAGTTGATGCAAGAGTCCAGTTAACCAAAACCACACTGGTTACTTGATGTCAGTGTCCAGTTAACCAAAACAACTCTGGTTACATGATGTCAGTGTCCAGTTAACCAAAACCACACTGGTTACATGATGTCAGTGTCCAGTTAACTTAAACAACACTGGTTACTTGATGTTTGTTTCCAGTTTACCTTAGCCCTATTACTAACTTGATGTCTGCTTCCAGTTAACTATAATCCTACTGCTTATTTGATGTCAGTGTCCAATTAACCTAAATCTTACTGGTTACTTGATGTCAGTGTCAAATTAACATAAATTATATTGCTAACTTGATGTCAGTGTCAAACTAACCTAAATCATACTGCTTACTTGATGTCAGTGTCAAATTAACCTAAATCATACTGCTTATTTGATGTTAGTGCAAAATTAACCTTAATCATACTGGTTACTTAATGTCAGTGTCAAATTAACCTAAATCATACTGGTTACTTGATGTCAGTGTCAAATTAACCTAAATCATACTGGTTACTTGATGTCAGTGTCAAATTAACCTACATCATACTGCTTACTTGATGTCAGTGTCAAATTAACCTACATCATACTGGTTACTTGATGTAAGTTTCCAATTAACCTAAACCATACTGGTTTCTTGATGTAAGTTTGCAATTAACCTAAACCATACTGCTTACTTGAGGTCAGTGTCAAATTAACCTAAATTAAACTGGTTACTTGATGTAAGTTTCCAATTAACCTAATTAGACCATACTAGTTATTTGATGTAAATTTCCAATTAACCTAAATCATACTGCTTACTTGGTTGCTGTCTGTTTCATAAAAAAAAATTGTTGAAAACTGTCTTGACTTGATCACATGTTTGTTTCTAGTGTATGAGGACAAAACTGTGCCTACTAGATGTCTGTTTCTGGTTTATGAGGACAAAACTGTGCCTTCTAGATGTNAACCTAAACCATACTGGTTAATTGATGTAAGTTTCCAATTAACCTAAACCATACTGGTTTCTTGATGTAAGTTTCCAATTAACCTAAACCATACTGCTTACTTGAGGTCAGTGTCAAATTAACCTAAATTATACTGGTTTCTTGATTTAAGTTTCCAATTAACCTAAACCATACTGGTTACTTGATGTAAATTTCCAATTAACCTAAATCATACTGCTTACTTGGTTGCTGTCTGTTTCATAAAAAAAAATTGTTGAAAACTGTCTTGAGCCTACTAGATGTCTGTTTCTGGTTTATGAGGACAAAACTGTGCCTACTAGATGTCTGTTTCTAGTAAACCTCACTTCACCAGCGCTGATTTGATTTCCTTTTCTAATAAATCCAAATAAAACAGTGCTTATTTAAAAAATTTATCCGTGTTTCAAGTGAACCAGACTAAACCAGTGCTTACCGTATATGACTTTTATTTCTAAATAATCTTTAAAGCAATTGCTTAACTAGCTGAGCTAACAATCAAGGCTAAATTATAATTGTTCTCCCATTCTTAAAACAAAGTACATACATTTGATCAAATTAAGGTAGGGAGTTATGGAGCATATGCTTTGTATTGCAATCAAGAGTTTATGTGAATGTACATGTTCAGACTAATGAGGCTAACATTAACTGATCAATAATAGTCTTTAATATGGCATGCCCCTTGGGGTTTGAAACAGTTATTCTGGTATCATTAAAAATAACATGCCTTCGATTAAGGATGATAATTGATATGCACGAGCAACATTAAGTATGCATGCGTAACTTTTAATTTTAAGAAAATAAAGATAAAACAACTTTTGAAAAATAAAAAATATATGCAAAACCTACCTACAATTTCAGTATTAATATAACATAGTCCATACCTCTGACGATCAGATGAAGTGATAACCGATCTTATCAATAATAAAACGTCACAACTTGATTAGAACATGGCAACTCCTTTTGAACAACTTTCCAATAACAGAGATAGGCACTGAGAAACATGTATGAAGTTTTTCCCAAATATACATCTAGCGAACTAACGTCGCGATATTGGGCACACACGTTTCCGAGCAGTGACACTTCTTATTGATCTGAATCGCAGAAAGAGCTCAATTCATGGTCAATAGGAGCTCCTTTGTGACACAGAGTAAATCTGAATAAAATCAGCTCAAGGAACTGCAATTTGATGAAGTTGGCAGAAATAAAATTCTTAACAATTTGGATTTAATGGCTTCATGAGTTTCCTGGAAGGAACTGCGTCTCACAATGTAGCTGTGATATTGTTATTGATATCTTGTCTGGTCTTGTTTTAAAATACAAAGTTTGTATTAACTTTCTCAGTGGAAAATACAAGATAATTCAAATACTATTATTTTCCTATACAGATAAACAGTATTTTTTTTAAACAAGTGGTCAAAGATGGCCATAGATTGCTCACCTGTTTGATGCATGGCCAGTAACAAAACCAAGATGAATAATTTGTACAATCTGTGTAGAGGACCACAATCTGACATCACATACCAAATATACATTCAGTTTAAACCATTTGAACCCCCACAACCCCAGCCAGGGCCTATTTTGACCCCAGGGGCATGATCTAAAAAAAACTTAAGAGGTGAGGACCACTGTATGATGTTACATGCAAAACATAACACCTTGCTTTCTTGTTTTTGTTTCATTGATATTTCTTATTTACTATTTACCGTAATAACTCTAAGTTTTCGGAAAATTAAAAATAATTATTTGTTTCGCATTCAAAAATTTAGATACAAATTTGTTTAAAAAAATACAGTTGTCCAAAAAATTAGAGAAAAAAAATACAGGCGTTAGAAAATTAAGAGACACTCTAAAAATATTGTTTTTATGATACAGGTATGCGATGTGGTTGGCGTAAAATATTTCAATGAATAATAGCAATTGTAAATACCACGTTGTGTAGTATTACTTACTTTTATATTATTAAGTATCAAGCTGTTTGGTGAAACCATTGTCTTTTTCTGGTACACAAAGTTATTTTCGAAATAATGCAAATGTAATGGTCAATTGCCTTTAGGCATTCGTCTGCCAGGATTTATGACCTTTATCTGGCCGTAAAAACGCATGATCGAAGTGTCACCAAATAAGCGCATCAGGGCAGAATTCTGGTAAAAGAGGATGTGAAATAAACTGCCCAAAAATTTAGTCATTTATTAAGGAAGAAAATCTAGAGTCATGAAAAATAATTAGTTTGTCTAAAAACTGGGGTGTCGCAAACTTTAGAGAATCCGATAACTTAGAGAAATTATAGTTTGTCAACATAAATTATGTGAACCTGAGGTGTGGACAGTTTTGACATCAGGGGTATGATTTGAACAATTGTTGAAGAAGACCACAAAATGATGTTCACACCAAATATTAAACCTCGGACAGTCTCCTAGAAGTGGACTCGGCATATTATCCTTAATGGAACTTTTTCCTTTTGGGGTTAATCATCAATGAGGCAAACAATGGGAAAGAAATTCTGTAATAGAATGTATCTGTCAGACCCAACGGAACATTGGAGATGTGTCATCAGCAAATATTTGCTTGATTTCACCAGATAATGAACAAACACTCAACCAACAAAAAAAGAACATAACATGGATAGTTCATCTATTATTCTGAAGTACTTTATGGAGAAAAGTAACTTCCTTAATCAACAGGGTTGTATTGCTAACTCAATAAATGTAAAAGTTCTAAACATATTGAAGTCCTTAACCAGAATTGAATAATATGTTTCTGATGAAATAGTCCAGAATTTCTTAAATAACATATATGCAACAATAAAGAATCTACCTTAAATATGGCATAGATTAATCATAGGAGTACAAAGATGGGCTGGCACAAATAAAATAATAATAAAAGAGCCAAAATAAAATATTGTGCAAAAATACCTGTCCTATGGAAATATTTTAATAAAAAATTTGGAAACAAAATTTGTTAAGATTTTGATTATCACTTGGTGACATCAAATAAGAGTTGTGGTTCTTGTAATCTTCCTCTCATATGTCCTGTATCAAAACATGATGTTTTACTTCAATAAACTCAATATATTTTAGAGAGTAATGCACTGTACAAGACATTGACTTAAGGGCTATATATCGGTTAATACTGAAGAAAGAGTTATGGTCCTTTACTCTGCACTGCCTTTTCAAGCCTTCTAGCATTATATAAAGTTTCATTTAAATCCCTTAAATACTTCCTGAAAGGAAAACTGTTGCTCCGAATAAGAATCAGGATAAAATGATGGACAGACAAGACAAAATACTCATTGGATACTTGCGATACTCAGTGAGTACAAAGCTGGTTGACATACCATGGAAGGTTTGGCGATGGCGAGCTGGCGCTCCATGGAGAGGCGCTCTCGTGCAGCATGCTTCACAATCGCTATCAGCTCCTCCTTCTCATCAAACATCTCACAGTTCTACAACAACAAAAACAAGGGAGCCTGTGTAACATTTACAACATTTACACAAATATAGGTCAATAGCCATACTGAGTTCAAATATATATTTTTGTGAAGATTAATTGTATATTGTAAATAACAAAAACTACTGACAGGCCATTTTTTTTTTAGAATTTAAGGGCCACAACCCAACAATGTCTGGTATGATACGGCTAATGATGTATTAACTATTTGCTTAAATATTATTGTTACAAACATTTTCAAACAGTTTGTGGATACAGAAAGAAAACTGTTGGACAAAAGAAGGATAACAGCTTATAACACCAACATCAGATAATTCAAAAACAATTAACTCAACAATTCCTGGGCCAGTGGATTAGGCTGATTATTGGACAAGGCCAATATATTTCTATTACAAACATGTTTTTTTTTTAACCCTTTGAGCGCTGGAACCGGATTTTGAAGGCCTTTGCAAACAGTTTGGATCCAGATGAGACGCCACAGAAAGTGGCGTCTCATCAGGATCCAAACTGTTTGCTATTCTGATAGTATTCTTTGATTTTTTTTTTAAAGAAAATGCTAATATTAGAAATTTAGCAGACAACATTTTAGCAGACGACAAATTTCCCAGCATGCAAAGGGTTAAATTGGATGAAAAACATTGATGTAAAAGCTGGAAGGGCTTAAATATCAAATATGTGCATTGAAAGACACCAGGTAACGAAACAAGTAGGAATTTCTGGTAAAATATGACAGACTTATAAACTAATTTTATTATGGAAGAAAATCTGAATGTCCGAAAATATAGAGCAACTAAAAAAAAATATTTGGTAAAAATGAGGGAGACCAAAATCTTACAAGAGTTATAATGGCAGACGGGAGATAATGGTTGCCTCCCTTACTGGGAAAAGTCAAACAATCTTTCGCAGACACCAAGCCTTGATTCTACAGGAAACACTCTCTTTATTGTCTCAGAAACACTCACGTTTTTGTCATATTTAAGCGGCATTTAAAGGATTTCAATAGAAATAATGTAGTCTGTATAAATTGGCCAAATAAACATACATTCATTAAAATATTTGAAATACCTTAAATAGTAAATCCATGAATATGAATCCCCTTTCCCAGCTTATAATTCCACAACACTATCCACTAATGTACACAATAGTTATATCCTTCATAAGAGTGAACAGAGACACATTATCTCTGAATAAAACTAAATTTCCTGAAACACATTTTATTTTATTACAATTCTGACCTAGATAACACAGAGATTTGGGTCAAACAGAAATAACCTTGCAAAAAAAACACATTTAAACTTTCAATTAAGAATATTTTTTCATAATTAAACTTAAAACAACATGTATTTCTGTCTGTAATAACAACACATGCACAATTTTGACTCATTAGTCACACCTAAGTGATAAAGCAGCCCTGATCATTTTGTCAATATTGTTATCATTAAATGAAACAATATACCAGTACAAAGTGATAGGCAAATGTACTGAGCATACAGGATAGGGTGTCTTCTCTTGCTTAAGGGTATAGTTTTACTGATAAATGTGTTACACTGAAACCAAATCATGAATGACAGTTTTCATATAGTATGGATTTCCTATACATTCATGGTTTTCAAATATTCTGATGCATAATATCAGATACGGTAAATTGCAAAAAAATAAAAGATAACAAGACTTTCCGTTTTAACATGACATGACATATTGTGTACCAAATAGCATGGACACCATGCACAATCCAAACATCAGAGACTCTTGATAAACAGGTTATTATGAAAGTTCATAAATCTGTTTCATGAAAAGAACCAAAGCTTGTTAAGAACAAAAATTTGAATCCTCACTGATTGAAAATTGAACATGCAACTTCCGATTGCAAGGCAGCGATAACATCTATAACAGCACTAACTGGTATCAAAGATGTCATTTGGGCCACACTCTGTGAAAAGAGGGTTTAATGCATGTGCGTAAAGTGTTGTCCCAGATTAGCCTGTGCAGTATGCAGTATGCACAGGCTAATCAGGGACAACTCTGATGAAGCTTTTATTATATTTTTCGTTAACAGAAAGTCTCTTTTTAGCAAAAATGCAGTTTAGGCGGAAAGTGTCATCCCTGATTAGCCTGTGCCAATTACAAACAGGACTTGCAAACTCATTCAACACCCACCTCGCTCTAGGTTGGTCAGCCACTCATGAAAATATGTTATTATACATTATATAAAAAAACATCTGTTTGTTTGCTTGGATTTTTCGCCTTTTTCAAAAGTGTTTCAGTCATATCACGGCGCTCAGTTAACCCACTCACACATTTCCTGGGTAAGCTTTTGCACCAGTACTAAATGAACATATACTGTGTCACTTCAAACCACCATTATCCTTGTTGGCTCCAAGAAATTGAGCATTTTTAACCTTTTTCACAATGTTGCAGTCACATCATGGCGGTCAGTTAACCCACTCACACATTTAGCGCACATATCATCTGACAAGGCAAAAAACCAGTATCCTTGTTACCTCGGCTCCAAGGAAATCAGCGTTGCTGAGTTGATCGGCGAGCTCCTGGCACTTCCCGCGAAGGTCCTCAATCTCTCGATCCTTCGACAGCATCTGTTTGGCGTGTTCCGCCAGATCCTTGGCGCGCTGACGAGCAAATAGCTTCTTCATCTGGTCCTGACCTTGACCTTGCTGACCCCCTGCCGTCCCCGTCTGTGGCACTGCCGGCCCAGCCGCCGCACTTGCCAGCTCTCGGGCCTTCTATTGAAACAGGGAATGATGGGATTGGTGTGAGGGATGTTTTAAAGATTTCAAAGTTTTGCAAGCTCTTGTGCCTTCTGTATAATATGCAGAAGGTGATATTTTCTTTATTTTTTTCTCATATCATTTTGGACAGTGTAACAGTGTGTATGTTTGTAAGTTTAAAGTCCTTTCATAATATATATAAGAAACAGGATTCGTTATATGTTTAATGTATTCAGTAATATTTGTTTATAAATGTGTATACTTAACACTAGAAATAAGATAATAAAATCATTCATTTGTTCATTCATTTACTACTGAATGCATTATTCATTCTTTCATATGCAAAGTGAGTGAATACTATTAGCTTCAATCCCACCGTCATCTTAATCAAGGGAGATAATACATTATACACTATTCAAGACAATCTTCTGTTCTATCAGTAACAGTTATCTACCTTCATATTTTCCTGCTGCAAATGTTTGGCTTTTTCCTCCAGTCTTCGAGCAATGGCCGCTAGTTCTGCATTCCGTTTTTTCAACGTCTTAATCTTCTCTTCCAGAGGCTTTTTGTCATCTTGTTTTCTTTTCTATAAATACACACCATCACATTTTAACAAAAACAGTATACAAATGCATTTTCAAACTGTGTGTTTGCAAAAAAACTTTTTATATTTTTAGTATGTTTCAATTTTATTTTTTGATAAAACAGTATCAATCCACATTTTCTTTTCTGAAGGTATATTAAAAATTAAACATTATATAACAGATAATTAATCAAACCAAAGAGATCAAAATGAAGAATTACAACACCATTAAAAGTCACACTGTCCATTACACAATATTACAGTATTTATTTGATTTTAGATCCAACTGCACTGTATCAGACAACATGTTAAGCAAGCATATCATTTTCGGCCATTATTGACGATTCTAGAAGTATCTTCACTGCAGACTAATTTTGGAACTGTGGCAGACTACATAGATCAACAGACTCTGAGATCAGATTGTTCATGTTGTGTCCTAGTGACACAAATTGTCCTTAAATATAAATGAACCAGACTGGATGGATACACACAATTTAATTTGGATATTTCAAGAGCCAATTATTCTTATGCTTCTTAACTGTGGTGAACTATTTTCAAGAATTGGTCAATTTTATTTTTGTAAATTTTACTTTTTGTATTTCCATAAATGTATTTCGTTATCATATGTAAACATATTGGCTGATATTGGTAAATGCTGCAGCCTGACAGTAGTTTGCTTATAGCCGGCAAAAATTATATACGGGGAAACTTTTCAAGGTCATTGGGTCACATCCGAATATTAGGCCTAGAGTACATGCTAGTGGTGAGTTGATTAATCAGATCGTCGACGCGTCGGCAACGAATTGCTGCTGACAAATAAAAAATTCATCAACTTTTCTTCGACTCAAAATTTTCATCGTTATCGTCACGATAACGATGAAAATTTCGAGTCGAAGAAAAGTTGACGAATTTTTTACCGTACCGATCATTCGATAATTTTTTTACTACACCATTTCTGTTTACTGCTCAACTGAAAAGAGCTTTTTTATTGGATAAAACAACCCCTTTAAACCAATCAGTGATCGTAATACAGATGTGTATAGGCAATTCATTCAAGATGTCGGTCAGATAAGAATCTGTTCCCTTTCCTAAACAATCTAAGAAAACATAAATTAAGTTGTCAAGAAAATATTATCATATGGTCCATATTTAAGCAGGGCTTTTCATCAGGAAATTGCGTAGAGACCCTAGCCTTTCAAATTGGGAATTTCATGCGCTATAACTGCTCATTTTGGGAAGACCGTGTTTTTAAAAGTTTTTGAAATAGGGTCTTTTTCATTGTGCAGAAGTATTAAAAGAAAAATTGTGATGCATTCTTAATTATATTAGAGCTCATTGCTTTCAATTTGGGAGATGTCCAATATGTCTTTTTGATTTACAATTTGGGAAATTCTTCTGCCAATGTTGGGAAAAAATGACCTTATTTTCAATTGGGAAGGGGCCGAATATCGGCCCCAGTTATATAAGGGTGAAAAGCCCTGTTTAAGTAGATATTTTCATATTCTTCTGATAATGATCATAAAAATTGTTCTTTTGAAAGAAAATTACTTTTTAAAGATCTGTTTTTATTTACCAATCTGTAATATTCTTCACTCTGTACAAGATTTGTTGCTGACTTGTTATTGGGGTTAAAAGCCATTTTCAACACAGTACGTAACATTGCAGCCACAAGATTTTTCACTAATTTGAACACAAAGCAAGATTTTTTAGCAATTATTCATTATTGAATCCCAAAACACATAAGGAATAGTCATTATAAAGTTTTTTTTATAAAATATAGCAATATAATGTTAATATCAACATAAAAAACTGGTTAAAATATAAAAAACTTTATTTTTTGTTGAAAATGCTGATTAATCGATTACTCGCTGATTATGGCCTCCGATTAATCGACTCGGTTTTGGGGAACCAATTCCAACCAATAGTACATGCTATTACAATATGTAGAGAATCCATGCACAAATCGACATACAATAATACCAACTTATAACTTCTTTTTTGTTGCATGATTATGCTAAGCTGCGCTTGTTGAGCAAAAAAAAGAGGAAATTATCCTGATGGCCACAACAAATTTCAGATTTTTGGTAAATTGAATCGGGAATCATCGCGCTCATGCTTAATAGATTCTTGTTAAATTATTCAAAAATAATATTTATCGTGGTATTGTTGAAAAGACATTAAGAATCTATTATTGACATACCATAATTATATCGCCGAATATCTTCGTGTAACATATTTCTGGTCTAAATAAAATCCCAGTTCACCTAGTTAATGCGATAGCGTCTATATTATATAATGATCCTTCTACTGGCCACGAACTGACCCTGATACCTTGCGGGTTGGAATGCAAAGCATTAAAGTGAGGTCAAGATTCCACTGCTTAAACGACGGTTTGTTTAAAACTTTATACTTCTACATGTTTAATGTTCAATTTGGAAAACAATTAAAAATGGCTAGGCCAAAACGAATATATATGGTGGTAATTACTAAATATGAGAACATAGCCTTTAAGTACAAACGCTCTGGCGCTGACAATTATCCTCTGAATATAAAGGGACACACACAAACTGTATTGATGTCAAGAGTTGAGTGTAAAACTGTTCTATCCATCATGCCTTTTCATTAGAGATAAAATTGTTTCATGCTGAACACGCAGTAAAACAGTGTTACATGCTATACTACAAAGACGCGGTCATGTTTCCAATGTTCTGTGGGATTATGCTCAAATCAGCCAAAGGAATAAATGAAGTGTATTCATTCGTGTCTAGCAGCGGGAAATTTTCTTTGAATTTTATTGGTCACTTACAAAGGTCAAATAAGGTGAAAAGCTGGCTTAGACAGCTACGCCGAAAAAAATGCAGCATCTAATAAGTTGGATGCGTATGGCACAAATGTTCAACAAATATTTACACAAATGTAATTTTTTTTTATTCTGTGCCTTGAGCTTGCCTCTCAGTAAATCGAAAATTGTTCTAAAATATATTTTCATTTTCATTTTTAGTGCTCTTGCCTGTTCCAATGGTTTGGGGCAATTATGTTAAACAAGTACACAACTTGGTGATCAATTTTTTGTGGACTTAAGTGTTGGAATGTGTCATGAAATCCTAGAATTCTATAACAACAGTCCTATACTCTACAGAACGAACTTACAAGTGTTTCGTTCTCCGTTTTGAGCAGGGCAATCTTGCGTTCCAGCCTCTGGGTCTGCGTCTGGAGTTCGGAGACTTTCTTCTGAAGCTGCCGATCCCTCTCATCTTGCTTTCGGTTCTGTTCATTGACAACAAACAGTCTTAAATATAATAAATATGTATAATATAAGATTACCATCAAATTATCACGATTAAAATTCTATTTGTAAGTGTAGCTAAACAATATTGACCTGGCACTTGTGAACTCCATAACTGCATAAATTATACACTTGAATTGTTTCCTGTGTCTGCACTTGGTTTTGTTGGAGCACATTTTGCATGAGTTTAACCCTTTGCATGCTGGGAAATTTGTTGTCTGCTAAAATGTCATCTGCTGAATTTCTAAAATTAGCATTTTCTTCGATTTTTTTTCTAAGACCACTATCAGAATAGAAAACAGTTTGGATCCTGATGAGACGCCACGTTCTGTGGCGTCTCATCTGGATCCAAACTGTTTGCAAAGGCCTTTAAAATCCGGTTCCAGCGCTCAAAGGGTTAATGAGACCATACCAGTATACCTATGCTTCAATTGATTCAAATCCCTTCTACGGAAAATTATATATTCTTTGTAACGGTACTTTAATATGTTCATGTATAAAGGTGAGTTCCAGGTTAATATTGTGGAGCTATATCTGAGGTGGAACAGAAGACAGTGAGTGACCTTCTGACAACCTTTCAGTCAACCAATCAGGTCCATTCTTTAACTTTTCAGTCAACAAATCAGATCCATTCTTTAAAGGGTCACATATCAAGTGACCTCTCTCCGAAGACATCCAGACCTTCTTGTATCAATGAAATAGAACTAAAACGTCCCCAAAAAGTTCAAAAAGGGTCACAGATCTAGTGAGCTATGTCCAAAGACATTCAGACTTTCTTCTATAATAAAATAGAACTCAAACATCCCCAAATGTTCAAGCTCACCTCAGCAAAACAATTTGCCATAAACAGGACTGAACAAACAAGCATATTGCAACATGAAAACTTAAACAGCTATAACGCCACTGGCATATGAGCCTTGTTCAGGGAAAACTGGGCTTAATGCATGTGCGTAAAGTGTTGTCCCAGATTAGCCTGTGCAGTCCGCAAAGGCTAATCAGGGACAACACTTTCCGCATACACTGGATTTTTATTAAGAAGAGACGAAAAATTCCATAAAAGCAGAAAGTGTCGTCCCTGATTAGCCTGTGCTGACTGCACACAATAATCTGGGATGACGCTTTACTTACATGCATTAAGCCCTTGAGTTTTTCCCAGAATGCAGCTCATGTAAAAGCCACCTTAAATCTCTCCGGGGTCTCAGCCCTTTCACTAGACCGAAGGTTCCAGTGGTCTCCGAGGGCAAACCCCCGCAGCGTGCTGTACTGGGGAGTGCCGTTGTCATGGTGATACTCCCTCTCTTCCTCCATCTCCCCCTCCTCCTCTTTCACTCGTGTACGATATAGCTCCATAGCATGGGTACAGATTTAATCCAACAAGCAATAGCCAGAGTAGGCTTGTTTAAGCACTCAATGACCACAACAAATGTATGTGTCCAACATGCAACACAATTTGAACAATCACATAAACTAAAAAAAATATGCACGTACTGATTTGATACTTATTTGTAAAACTGTGTGCATCCACACAACAACACAGACTATTCATTAACAGTTATATGCATATGTTCAGGTCTGAACTTTGAAACACATTCATATAAAGCATTGCATTTATTTGCAACCAATTTTGGTAATATAATTATGAAAATGTCATTTTTTTCTGCGAATTTTCATCAAGATATTCAACAAGCAGACTTCATTAATAATTTTACACTGTTGAAATGTCAACAGATGGCTTGTAAGTCACTGAGTGTTACCACATGATAATCCAATACACAAACAAATTTCAGTCATCCGGAAATGTAAAGGAACACAACTGACATGATACCCTCTCAAATGGTATCGAATAGTACACTTATACGCATGAATTTCTTTTTAATCAACACATCAATACAAAATGCTTCCTCTATTCAGTGTTATATATCCCAGATCTGAAGTAGGCAAGTTAAACAAACTCAAACTGGGTTTAACAAGCACCAACTGTAATTAATAATTAATTTTAACATGTTCAACGATTTGACAGCCAGCATAATTAGACCAGCCATCCGGTCTGTCCCATCAAAATAGCAAGGTATTTAGGCAGAGAAACTTTATACCCTTTTCTTTATCTCAATGGAATGTGCCCAATGTTCATTGAAAATGGATACCGGTAATAGAAATGGGTATCACAGACAGTATCATAATAGATGGTAAACAGAGAATCTTTGACAAAATCTTTGTCATAAAATGGGACAAAATAGAAAATTACTTGTATAAACAAACACGATTTAAAAAAGCCTACTCTGTCCAAACCATTATCATATGTTCATAATTTCTAAAGAACACCAGTATTGTGTTCTAATTGCAACCAAAACTTTGAAATAAACACACAGTTTTCAGAATGTATTACTATTGATTATATATAAAACATGTTACGGTGACACAGAAGTCGATAAACTTATTGAATGCACTCCTAGCTTATTAATCATGCACACATATCGTCAGGTCCTTTATACACAACAAATACATCCAGCATTGTTCAGCCTCATTTCATTTGACAAGGCCACCAAATGTATAACATCCCTGTCAATATTTCCACAATTCATATTCATTTTTAATTTCCACAATTCACACTATATGGATCCCAACTGATGTATATCATTTTTAAACAAGCATGTGTGTGTTTGTGTGCATAATTATGAGTATACACTTGTTTTTTCCCCTCAGGCAAACTAGCTTTAGATGTAAGCTGACAAAATATCCCTGTCAACTACCATATAACAGGTATAGACTGTTTCACATGTTCACATTCCTCAAAAGTCTCAGGTGTCCTAGTGACACAGGCCGGTCATCCGTTCTCATATAACTTGACAATGAGGCATTTAAAAAACTTCTGAAGTCATCCTGGACTTAAGAAAACAACTCAAACCATTTATGCCTAGTGGACTCTCTCCCATCCTTCTAAATTGGATCAATTTATTTCCAAAATTAGGGATGTCTAGTATATTTATTTCTATATTTAGAATATTTCTTCAAGAAATTCCTTTAAGCAAACAGCGCAGACCCTGATGAGACGCCGCATCATGCGGCGTCTCACCTGGGTCTACGCTGTTTGCGAAGGCCTTTTTTCTAGACGCTAGGCATAAATGGGTTAAGTGAAATAGGCCGGTCATCCTTTCTCATATAGTTGACAATGGGGCATTTAAAAAAATTCTGAAGTCATCCTCAACTTAAGAAAACAACTTAATTGATTTAAATCACTCATATTTATATGAATCAGCCTCCTTTTTTTAATAAATATGTGCTACGTTTCCCTTGCAAAAGATTTCCCCTATATCATCTTTTCTATCACTAATGCTTGTATACATTAGCTACTAAAATAAAACATTTTTGTCTTAATAGTGCATCACCTTAACAATATGGTAAAACAGGTACTTGAATTTTTCTTTTTGGTCCTTATATATATAATAAGAGAAAAGGTATCCAACCATGATTTCACAGGTGTATTTAATAACGCTATGCAACAGCATGAAAGATCAAATAATGCACACAAATGTCATATTGTGGTTGCCAGCAGGAAGCATCAATCTATGATTAAACACTGTTTATTTGATGAAAATCCATCAAGTATGTCCAAAACAGCTTAAAGTTTCACAAATATGACCCCAAAATAGCAGTGTGTAATTCTCGATGTCCAAACTTCAGTTATTACGGAAGGCGATTTTCAGTCGATTTTTCACAATAAGACAAGAACTTTGCTATAAACTCCACATACGTTTTTCATTTACTAAGTTTTCATTCGAACTATGTTGTTCTTTAGTCCCAGTTGAACGGTACAAAGTCGAAAATTCATAAGAAACAACATATTTTGCCTAATTCACACCATCACGACCACCATTTTGAGGCAGAATCGGTGTTACGGAATGAAGATGTTTCATTGGTTGAAAATAAAATTGGTAAACTTGTTCTATAATTTACGACTCATTCAACCAATCGATAACAAGATAAAATTTAGTGCGTTCCCACCATTACATGTATACTGTTTGAAATTATAATATAATATTTGGTGTATTTTTTACTTTTTCTGAGTATTTTTGTTCTGCAGTTACTAAAGAACATGTATTTCGAAGGAAAATTAAGTTACTGGAAAAAACGTACGTGGAGTTTATAGCGAAGTTCTTGTTTAATTGTGAAAAAGCGACCAAAAATCGCCTCCCGTCATAACTGACATTTGGACGTCGAGAATTACACACTTCGATTTTGGGTTCATATTTGTGAAACTTTTAGCTGTTTTGGACATACTTGGTGGATTTTAATCAAATAAACGGTGTTTAATCATTGATGGACGCTTCCTGCTGGCAACCACAACAAATATGTGTGCATTTTTTTATCTTTGATGCTGTTGCATAGTGTTATTCAATACACCTGTGAAATCATCGTTGGCTACCTTTTCTCTTATTAAATATATAAGGACCAATTTTTTTTTTTCAAGTACCTGTGTATGGTAATTTATTTTCATGAGTAGGCATCATCACCACAACAATACATACATTCAAGTTTGAAGTACTGTACACTAATTGTCAACCCAATTACTGGGGCAATTAAACATATTCCTGTCAGCAACTCATTATAGCAAAATGTCAAAACATTAATTAATTTTATAAAAAAACAAAACTTAGTAAAAATAATTACTAACATCTCACTGATTTAAATTTTATTAAAATTAGAAAAATAACATGCCTACTTCAGATCTGGGATATATAACACTGAATAGAGGAAGCATTTTGTATTGATGTGTTGATTAAAAAGTAATTCATGCGTATAAGTGTACTATTTGATACCATTTGAGAGGGTATCATGTCAGTTGTGTTCCTTTACATTTCCGGATGACTGAAATTTGTTTGTGTATTGGATTATCATGTGGTAACACTCAGTGACTTACAAGCCATCTGTTGACATTTCAACAGTGTAAAATTATTAATAAAGTCTGCTTGTTGAATATCTTGATGAAAATTCGCAGAAAAAAATGACATTTTCATAATTATATTACCAAAATTGGTTGCAAATAAATGCAATGCTTTATATGAATGTGTTTCAAAGTTCAGACCTGAACATATGCATATAACTGTTAATGAATAGTCTGTGTTGTTGTGTGGATGCACACAGTTTTACAAATAAGTATCAAATCAGTACGTGCATATTTTTTTTAGTTTATGTGATTGTTCAAATTGTGTTGCATGNTTAACCCTTTGAGCGCTGGAACCGGATTTTGAAGGCCTTTGCAAACAGTTTGGATCCAGATGAGACGCCACAGAACGTGGCGTCTCATCAGGATCCAAACTGTTTGCTATTCTGATAGTATTCTTTGAAAAAAATCGAAGAAAATGCTAATTTTAGAAATTCAGCAGACGACATTTTAGCAGATGATAAATTTCCCAGCATGCAAAGGGTTAAGAACTGGTTAACCAACAATTCAAGCTTCTGACCAATGAAGTTTTATTATACAAAAAAAATAAACAAGCAGCAATAACTCTAAAACTATGGGAACAAGTGCAACAGTCCTTGTGCACTGCACTTCCTAATGATATCTACCTTTATATAAAGTTTCAAATTGAAACCTGTTCTACTTATTGAGATGTATTCCATTAAACATTAAATACAAAAATTAACAAAGGGATGATGTAACAGAACGAAAACAGTTGAAAAAGGGGCATATATTTGGTAATGTTTAAAAGTTGGATGAAAACAAACGAACATGCACAACTTCATATCATGAGGAACAATCCCTGTTTGAATGTTGTACCATGAACAATTTAGCCCTTTGAGAGCTGGAACCGGATTTTGAAGGCCTTTGCAAACAGTTTGGATCCAGATGGGAGTATTCTTTGAAAAAAAATCAAAGAAAATGCTTATTTTAGAAATTTAGCAGACAACATTTTAGCAGATGACAAATTTCCCAGCATGCAAAGGGTTAAGAGAACTCCTCTGGACAAGTCTTGGTCTGCAGACAGATGGACAGACATAATAAATAATTCATGGGGATTCCAGTATACCCCTGTTTACTAACTTACCCGAAGGTATGCTAATCTTATTACATGCATTTCTTTAAAAACAAGTCTTCAGTTAAATTAAACAAATTAAATGCATTCACTTCAATTCAGTTAACTTGCTTATATTTATTTATATGGTTATTATCACTTTCTTTTGGTTAATTTATGGTCAAACGTTTGAAGTTGTTTAATTATAGAATATTTAAAGCAAAAAAACAACAACAGTAAGTGAGAAAGAGAGAAAATCAAACTAATAAACCTTATCTGTAATCAAACAAACTAGTTGCAATTGAGAATGTTAATGCCCTAAAGACATTATTACAGAAGTTAGAAGTTGTTTGCAGAAGAGTAAACAAGAGCTGTTGGACTGTGCGCTTAACTTTCGTTTTCTTGTCACAAGTTTCTAGCTTTTGTTTCATAAAGCAAACTGTATGTATAGTACATGTAGGTAAGACAGTTTAGTTTGGCTAACAAGTAATTTAGCACTTTTCTGATTTGCAAAAGATCCTTTTTGACACAAACCTTTTTTGTTTTTGCAGCAACCATTTTTCTAAATTAACTTACAGTTACCTTTGACTTTTGACCTTGACACCATGTGCCCGTAATGCAAACAAACATGAAGTTATTGTGCAATGTTTATATGCTCACATCACAATAGCTCAAATGTTCTTGAGAAATTAAGCTAAAATGTTTTTCTATATTCAGTAACACTTTGATTACAGTTGCTTTTTAAGTTATTGAGTATGAACAATTCTTCAATAGCTACTAACCCTTTGCATGCTGGGAAATTTGTCATCTGCTAAAATGTTGTCTGCTAAATTTCTAAAATAAGCATTTTCATTGATTTTTTTCAAAGAATACTATCAGAATAGCAAACAGTTTGGATCCTGATGAGACACCACGTTCTGTGGCGTCTCATCTGGATCCAAACTGTTTGCAAAGGCCTTCAAAATCCGGTTCCAGCACTGAAAGAGCTAACAGAGACCTTGACCCCACACAACCAATATTCAACAACAAGATAGATCGGATAATAAGGCATTCATTAGCATAGATTCAATACTTTATCTCAATTAGTTAATGAGCAACTGAGTGAAAACCAATTAACTATATTTAGTCACATTGATCTTGACCTGCATCTTCAATCTCAAATGAAGTTTGGATGAAATGCACCTATGTACGTAGTTGCATCACAATAGTTCAATTTGCTTTTTAGTTTCTAAGCAGAATCCATTTTTCTTTTTTTTTGTAATATTATATACATTTTTATTGTCATTTCTTAACAAAACAACATAAAGGTATACTATCTCCATTAATTATTAAATAATCAAAGGAAAATAACACTGTCAATTGTATTGCTTACGAATCATAATACATAATTCTGTTTTTTTATATATAATAGCAGCAAAGATAAAGTGAAAAGTCAAAAACACTTACATCAATTCCAATTCTTTCATTTATTCTTGAATTTGCAGTTGCTGTATTTGTTTCAGGCATAGTTTTGTTTTACCCACTACCTTCCCATGTCTTAAAACCTAAATATAATTATTATGACGAAACAACAGAAAATTTCTGCAATCTATTAAAAATAACTTATAATTAATACATATAACAAATGTCTAACAAATGAAATTGTTTATGTTTTCAGCCCATAATCCCTGTTTGCATTGTAAACTGTTATTCCCATAGCAGAACTTTCAAAGACTGTTTGAGCAGTTTGTTGTTTAATCTATGTAAACACTTTCACTATCGTTTACCCAGTGCTGATAACTCTCCTATTGTTTTAAATTAATAACTAGACCTTATCCAATAACGACCCCACATACCTTTTGTGTTCGGTCACAATATGCTCACGCATTCATGAACATAATAAAATCCAGTCTTCTGACAATGTTCAATGACTTCCTTTCAAAATGTGAGTAAAGAAATAGAAAAATGTGAGTAAAGAAATAGAACAATTATATGACAAAAGTATTTTTTTCCCTTTTTAAATAAGAATTCAATAAAAGGTGCCATTAGAAGCTCATAAATGTCAGGTTCAATAAATTATTTAATCTTTTGCTTTAATGCACATTAAAATATGTAGCAGGACAGTAAAATACAATAAGGAAGACCACAATGAATTAGCTTTTTAAAATTCATAAAGAAGCACTACAAATTTTGTTTAACCCTTTGAGCGCTGGAACCGGATTTTGAAGGCCTTTGCAAACAGTTTGGATCCAGATGAGACGCCACAGAACGTGGCGTCTCATCAGGATCCAAACTGTTTGCTATTCTGATAGTATTCTTTGAAAAAAATCGAAGAAAATGCTAATTTTAGAAATTCAGCAGACGACATTTTAGCAGACGACAAATTTCCCAGCATGCAAAGGGTTAATAATAAACAAATTGTTCATTCAATATTTTTTATACTGTTTGCATGACTCAGTTACTCAGTACAATGTTTGAATAATTATATGTTATATTCTAAGGGACAGATGCCTTTAACGTATTTTGATGCAATAAAGATCAGTGAATATATAATATAAATAAGTTACAAAATATATAATATAAATAAGTTACAATAACAACAGAAATGAGCATAAGCAAAGATTTTCAAAACTGGTGCAAATACTAGGTGCCCGCTTGCCATGGAGAGTGAATATTGCAGTAGGGCGAGATTATTACAACTAAACCTAGTCCAACCAGATGAGTGCATTGTCCATGTCTAAATTGTAACATGCTATCATAAAATGTTCAAACATCTTATATTGACAATGCTTTTGTCTTTGTTCTTAACGAAGCCCTTTGGAAAACCGAAAATAGTATGGTGCTTGTTACAAGCAAATGCAAGCGTTTCTTTTTACAACCATACAGAAAAAATGTTCGAACCAACCAAAGCTTGTGTATGATCATAACTCATTTTTGTACTTAAAAACATCCACCCTGTCCATCCTAGAGTGAAAGGAAAATACACATTTGATATTCTGTTAAGAACACTGTCTTCACTTGTTTTGCAGGTACTCTGTATATTGAACTGTACATTTTTGAAATGGCAAGTTAGGATGTGCAATCAGGGCAAATAGCAATTTTACAGCCCTGAAAAGGTGTAACTCTCACAATGTGTATCTATACTTGGAATGAAATTGTTTAGCATCTGAAGATAAGTTAAAACTTGATATGTTTACCTTTACTTTAAACCCAATTGAGTACTTGAGGAACAAGTTAGAGTTTGCAAACAAATGGTGTTATCAATCACCATGAAATCAATACCTCATGCAGTTCACAAATATACACCAACAAATCAAAAGTTAAAATTAGAATAAGTTTCATCATGGAAGATATACAAACAAGAGCCATGTTAAGATGGCCATCCCCTCCAAAATGTGTTAGCTTGTATGAGAACATTTGTTTTAGAGAGTAGAATAATATTTGTAAAACATGGCAGCTGTGTCATCTATTTATTTTTCAAGGATCAATTAGTTAAATAGTGTTGGAGCTATGCTGTAGAGAATAAAATAGATGGAAATGAAAGAAAGGGAGGTAATTAAAAAAGAAGACGGTAAACAGTAACTGTTCTTGATCACTGTATTTTTCCTTAAACTCATCTATTCATTTTACAAATTTACTATGAAATTAAAAAAGGGAGATNACAGATTTCCGGGACTGTGGGACAGGGTATGCATTTCCGGGACCTTCCCGGACGATCCGGGACGTATGGCATGTATGGTAAATTTATGGTCAAACGTTTGAAGTTGTTTAATTATAGAACATTTAAAGCAAAAAAAACAACAGTAAGTGAGAAAGAGAGAAAATCAAACTTATAAACCCTATCTGTAATCAAACAAACCAGTTGCAATTGAGAATGTTAATGCCCTAAAGACATTATTACAGAAGTTAGAAGTTGTTTGCAGAAGTGTTAACAAGAGCTGTTGGACTGTGCGCTTAACTTTTCATTTTCTTGTCACAAGTTTCAAGCTTTTGTTTCATAAAGCAAACTGTATGTATAGTAGGTAAGACAGTTTAGTTTGGCTAACAAGTAATTTAGCACTTTTCTGATTTGCAAAAGATCCTTTTTGACACAAACCTTTTTTGTTTTAGCAGCAACCATTTTTCTAAATTAACTTACAGTTACCTTTGACTTTTCACCTTGACACCATGTGCTTGTAATGCAAACAAACATGAAGTTATTATGCAATGTTTATATGCTTGCATCACAATAGCTCAAATGTTCTTGAGATATTAAGCTAAAATGTTTTTCTATATTCAGTAACAGTTTGATTACGTTGCTTTTTAAGTTATTGAGTATGAACAATTCTTCAAAATCTACTAACAGAGACCTTGACCCCACACAACCAATATTCAACAACAAGATAGATCGGATAATATTTTAGGCATTCATTAGCATAGTTTCAATACTTTATCTCAATTAGTTCATGAGCAACTGAGTGAAAACCAAATAACTATATTAGTCACATTGATCTTGACCTGCATCTTTAATCTCAAATGAAGTTTGGATAAAATGCACCTATGTACGTAGTTGCATGACAATAGTTCAATTCGCTTTTTAGTTTCTAAGCAGAATCCATTTTTCATTTTTTTTGTAATATTATATACATTTTTATTGTCATTTCTTAACAAAACAACATAAAGGTATATATTAAATAATCAAAGGAAAATAACACTGTCAATTGTATTGCTTACGAATGATAATACATAATTCTGTGTTTTTATATATAATAGCAGCAAAGATAAAGTGAAAAGTCAAAAACACTTACATCAATTCCAATTCTTTCATTTATTCTTGAATTTGCAGTTGCTGTATTTGTTTCAGGCATAGTTTTGTTTTACCCACTACCTTCCCATGTCTTAAAACCTAAATATAATTATTATGACGAAACAACAGAAAATTTCTGCAATCTATTAAAAATAACTTATAATTAATACATATAACAAATGTCTAACAAATGAAATTGTTTATGTTTTCAGCCCATAATCCCTGTTTGCATTGTAAACTGTTATTCCCATAGCGGAACTTTCAAAGACTGTTTGAGCAGTTTGTGGTTTTATCTATGTTAACACTTTCACTATCGTTTACCCAGTGCTGATAACTCTCCTATTGTTTTAAATAAATAACTAGACCTTATCCAATAACGACCCCACATACCTTTTGTGTTCGGTCACAATATGCTCACGCATTCATGAACATAATAAAATCCAGTCTTCTGACAATGTTCAATGACTTCCTTTCAAAATGTGAGTGAAGAAATAGAACAATTATATGACAAAAGTATTTTTTCCCTTTTTAAATAAGAATTCAATAAAAGGTGCCATTAGAAGCTCATAAATGTCAGGTTCAATAAATTATTTAATCTTTTGCTTTAATGCGCATTGAAATATGTAGCAGGACAGTAAAATACAATCAGGAAGACCACAATGCATTAGCTTTTTAAAATTCATAAAGAAGCACTACAAATTTTGTTTAACTCTTTCAGTGCGGGAACCGAATTTTGAAGGCCTTTGCAAACAGTTTGGATCCAGATGAGACGCCACAGAATGTGGCGTCTCATCAGGATCCAAACTGTTTGCTATTCTGATAGTATTCTTTGAAAAAAATCGAAGAAAATGCTAATTTTAGAAATTCAGCAGACGACATTTTAGCAGACGACAAATTTCCCAGCATGCAAAGGGTTAATAATAAACAAATTGTTCATTCAATATTTTTTATACTGTTTGCATGACTCAGTTACTCAGTACAATGTATGAATAATTATATGTTATATTCTAAGGGACAGATGCCTTTAACGTATTTTGATGCAATAAAGATCAGTGAATATATAATATAAATAAGTTACAAAATATATAATATAAATAAGTTACAATAACAACAGAAATGAGCATAAGCAAAGATTTTCAAAACTGGTGCAAATACTAGGTGCCCGCTTGCCATGGAGAGTGAATATTGCAGTAGGGCGAGATTATTACAACTAAACCTAGTCCAACCAGATGAGTGCATTGTCCATGTCTAAATTGTAACATGCTATCATAAAATGTTCAAACATCTTATATTGACAATGCTTTTGTCTTTGTTCTTAACGAAGCCCTTTGGAAAACCGAAAATAGTATGGTGCTTGTTACAAGCAAATGCAAGCGTTTCTTTTTACAACCATACAGAAAAAATGTTCGAACCAACCAAAGCTTGTGTATGATCATAACTCATTTTTGTACTTAAAAACATCCACCCTGTCCATCCTAGAGTGAAAGGAAAATACACATTTGATATTCTGTTAAGAACACTGTCTTCACTTGTTTTGCAGGTACTCTGTATATTGAACTGTACATTTTTGAAATGGCAAGTTAGGATGTGCAATCAGGGCAAATAGCAATTTTACAGCCCTGAAAAGGTGTAACTCTCACAATGTGTATCTATACTTGGAATGAAATTGTTTAGCATCTGAAGATAAGTTAAAACTTGATATGTTTACCTTTACTTTAAACCCAATTGAGTACTTGAGGAACAAGTTAGAGTTTGCAAACAAATGGTGTTATCAATCACCATGAAATCAATACCTCAGTTCACAAATATACACCAACAAATCAAAAGTTAAAATAAGAATAAGTTTCATCATGGAAGATATACAAACAAGAGCCATGTTAAGATGGCCATCCCCTCCAAAATGTGTTAGCTTGTATGAGAACATTTGTTATAGAGAGTAGAATAATATTTGTAAAACATGGCAGCTGTGTCATCTATTTATTTTTCAAGGATCAATTAGTTATATAGTGTTGGAGCTATGCTGTAGAGAATAAAATAGATGGAAATGAAAGAAAGGGAGGTAATAAAAAAAAAAGAAGACGGTAAACAGTTACTGTTCTTGATCACTGTATTTTTCCTTAAACTCATCTATTCATATCTATTCATTTTACAAATTTACTATGAAATTAAAAAAGGGAGATAATTCAATAACTACGGATGATAGAGTTATGGTTCATGTTCACTGCACTTCTCCTACTTGCCATCTGTTTATATTTCAAGTTTCAAGTAAATCCCTTCAGTAGATTTAGAGTTATGCTCCGGACAAAAATTAACTTTGAAATTATATAAAGGGAGATAATTCAAAACAAAAGGTAGATAGAGTTATGGTTCTTGGTCACTGCACTTCTCCTAGTTGCCATCTGTTTAAATTCTTAGTTTAAAGTTAATATAAATCCATTGAATAGATTTGGAGTTATGCTATGGATAAATTTTCGGACAGAAGGACAGACGGACGGACGGACAGATGGAGACTTTTACTATATCCCCTTCCAAAATTTCGGTGGGGATAACCAGCACACTAAAACTGGAGGATTTAAAGCTATAAAAATACTTTTACCATTGATGCAATTCATTACTTTAAAATTTATAACCAAAATCTCAAAGACACATGACCATTCATTACCAGGGAACAGCACATTTTACTAATAATCCAAGATGTTTGCACTTAAGTGACAAATGACACAGAAAAGAGTTTTAGTCCTAGCTCTGCGAGCATCATCCATCAATCAATAATATGTGTTTTTATTTTTAAATGTTTAGTGCTATGATTTGCACATAAACATTATATGAGCCATGAGCAATAACTCATATTACCTTTAAAAAAACAAAATATTCTAATAAAATAATTCTAAAATTTACTTAATGGCAATACCTGAATTATGAATAAAGAGTTTTGGTCTTGAAATACTCTGCACATAACCTCAAAGCCTTCTATAATTTTAAGAACAAGAACAAATAACTTGAGCATAATCTCTAAAAAAAAAATACTCATAAAAGTCTGACTTATGGTCCTAAAACTTCTTTGCACTATCTTTCAGCTTTCTCTCAGTATTTATTGTAATGCCTTCAATATTAATAAGAATTTATGCTCCATAGAAGTTAATTAAACAAAGAGAAATAACACCATATAGAAAACAAGTAATGTTCCTTGCACTCAGCACTTCCTGTCAATGTTCTCTTTCCATACAATTGTGGTTTTCTTTAAATACCATCCATACTAATTGAATTTTGCCCAGCACATCAAATCTGACCTAAGGGCAACAACTCTGCAAATATTGAAGATTGATCTATGGTCATTTTCTTTTCTACTTCCTCTCAACAATCTATATCATAAAACAAGCAAATTCGTTGAATTGATATCCCCTACCAATCTAGAGCTTTGTCACAGACGTGACGTATACCCCACATGCTGCATTGACACAGAATATATACAACGGGCCATAACTCCGTTATTAACAGATGGTGTACAATGCCATTTGGCGTGCATCATCCTCTTATCCATATATATACTCATACCAAGTTTCAATGAAATCCGCCAAAGCACTGGCTCCGGACACAAAAGTGCCCGACGGACGGACGGAAGGACGGACCGACAGAAGGACGGAAGGACGGACAGACAACGCCAAAACAATATCCCTCCGCCTTTGGCGGGGGATAATAAAGTATCATTTGAATCCTTTCCACATTTTTTTGGTGCTCAAGAAGCCAGATGGATGATGTAGTGACAGACTGATGGACAGACACCTTGTCTGTCATGCTGTCATAAACAATTAAGTAATGGTCGTTTTGAATTAAAATCAACAAACAAGCATTATTCTTGACCCAAACATTTTACTTTAGACAATAGGGCCATGATTGCCATGAAGAGCCTCTACTGAGTTCAAGGTACACCAATTTTTGTTAAAGACTTGACCTGGTGACATAGTTTTTTAACCCACTTGACCCAGATTCAAACATGAAAATATATTGGCAAGATAAACATTCTGTCCAAGTTTCATGCAGATCAAGTCATGAATCTGGCCTCTAGAGTGATAACAAGGTTTTTCTACAATTTGACCTTGTGACCTAGTTTTTTGACGCCTGTGAGCAAGTTGCAAATTCATTCTAGGTATTGCCAAGATAAATATTCAGACCAAGTTTCATCACAATTGAATAAAAAATGTGGCCTCTAGAGTGGTAACAACCTAAAAGTTGATGACACACATGATGCATGGAAACAACGCCAGACATGATCACAATAGCTTCCCACAAGAACTTTAACCTCCAGTGAGCTAAAAAGCAGACGGCAGCTTGAGAGGACTGGTTTGCCCCAAAAATGATGATTGTGACACAAGAAATCAATGTAATAATAGTCCATGATATATATTACTGAAAACTTGGCACTCTTACAAAGAAATCAGATGTCTTATGGTCATTATAGGAAAACACATTTCGATTATGTCTGGCAGTGCAGCTTTTGCAAACGCAAAACAAGAGGCTGTGTGGTTTTATTTTGTAGAAAATATTGAGAAATCCCACACACAATATATCTCCTGCATACATCTTTCCCAATTCAGAGATTTGGGGGTGCATATAGGGCTTGACATTAACCTTTATATCAACTTGTCCAGAAGAACTAATGCCCTAAAATCAAACTAGTCCTGACTAATCAGTTACTGGTCCTTACTTTTAATTGTAACTTAATATATGAATGACATTTTCAGTTATTTTACAATATATATACATTGTATATCAATAGTAATATTCTTGCTATTTTATTTTTCTATTGAACTGTTGAACTAGCAGATTCTTGTTTACTCGTCTAGACCAATATTTTGGTTGTACCTGACAATTAGACTACCGTTAATGTGGACCCCTTGCATATGGCTTACAGGACATCAGTTGAGTTACATTACATGTATCCTTACCTAAAATTTACCAATCTACAGTCAGTAACAGTAACAGTGTGCCAATAACCTGGTGTTAAAATTTGTGGAATATTATCTTTGGACATATTTAATCTGCTGTCACATAAAAACAAAACATCTTGTAATCCTATAAGCTAACCATAATCTTTCAGAGTTCGCTTTTTATGACATTCCTTGTGTGAAAAGACTTCAGGAATAATCAAAAGCGTTAATTTATAGTAGCCTATCTAGAAATGTAAGTATAATGATCTATGAGTCTTGTCAAATGCTCAATAAACTAATTTTGTTTATACTAATGAACCAGTATTATTATTAAACATTAAACCCATCCAAATTCATCAAACAATACAGCCTTCGATGATGTTTTTAAATGACTTACACTACTATTTTGTGCAGCCTCCTTTCCTTGTGTTACAATATCCTTAACCCTTCCCTGTGAAGAGCTTGACCCATAATTCAACCAAGTGGAACCACTCGAGTACGATCCTTTCACTCCACTGATCGGAGAACCAGTCCAGTAGTGGTTCTCAGTATAACCACTTCCTGTATTTGCAGTCCCAAAGTCCTGCTGGTACCAGGACCCGGGGGATTCCGGCAGGGCGTGGTGTCGTCTGCCCAGGGCCGGGGGAAGCGTTGGCGGAGAACCTAGAATTAACTGATGCTCTGGAACGTAATCGAGTCTCGCCATTGGACGCTCAAGAAGTTCTGACGGAAAATCCTCCCTGTTTTCATAGCGACTCCGCCGTGAAGGCTCGAATACAAAATCCATTGTGAAATCCCAACAGTAAGAAGTATGGATGTTCCGAAATATCCGAAAGTTCTACACAGTGTTATTTAATTCTTCATGGAAGAAACGAAAATCCAATACTTCTTCTAGTTTTATAAAAGCTTGTTTTCTTCATACTGTGGCCATAATGTATATATTCGAGGTGCAAGTAAATAAAAGCAGGAAATAAATATATACTCACAATACCTCAACACTTCAATACATTTCTATTGGTATCTCAAATTCAAATGATTTATAGATATCTTAACAATTCATTAACAAATTAAAAAAAAAATAAAAAATATTTAGGCCCAAATCAGTCTGCAATTCTCCAAGCATACACATTTCAATAAAAACAAATAAAATGCACCGAAAATTAAAGCTTCAAAAAACAACGTTATAATATTTACAAAACCAAAGCCCTGAAGGAAACAAGCGGTCAGGTGTGTTTAATTTAACGTTTAAGTCCCACTTAATACTACCAATATTAAATTCAGATGGCTTACGAACACCAGATAATATCTCAATCCTTAATAACCTATTACAGCAGTCATTGTAATAATTCATGCCATTTCCGAAGCCATCGATGACAAAGAAAAGATTAATTTGTGCCCTTAATAACAAATAAATTGCTAAAGTGTAATGAACCTGTATAAAACCTCCACGATCATGAAGTATTGTTTGTTTTTCAACGATTGTCTTTAATCAATTTAATCCATCAACGATACACTGATTCTTCAATAACACAATCAAACATTTACAATGTGTTAAGTATAAAAATCCCTACAAAAATTCTGTCTGATCATGTTCATTTACCAACCAAGTGTATTGGTCTGTCGAAGTATTTACATGTTTACAGTAATCATTAGTAAGTCCTAAAAGAATTGGACCATTTATCAAAAATTATCAGTCACCCTAACCCACCTAATTTGAATGGCAAACTTTGTTTGATTAAACCAATAATTCTACATAAAATACTTTAATGTGTAGACACTAGGTTTACCTTTAAAACCTTTAAATAATGCTCATTTTTTGTGTTTTTTCATAAAAATCTAAGAAAGAAATATGTTCAAGATCTATTACTTGCAATTAATAATTGCTTATTGTCCAATAAACAACCAACAGTTTTGGTTTTTTAAACATCAGAATAATTTCAAAGCCATGCATCGGAATTAAAAAGGCTGATAAACAAAGATAATGCAAAAATTATGTTCATTGGACAAATATTTTGCGAATGAATTAAAAAGTAAAATCTCATTACACTGTGCTCTTGTTCTGCATGGTCTCCTGTTTGAAATTGTTAATCAGCAGTTTATACAGCAATAATAGTGTTCATTGTAAGTAACTTATTATCATGTGTAAGTCTTGAAAGTGAACACTTATTTTTTTTTACTGTGGATATTAATTTAACAATTCCTCCATAAAGATTTTTGTTTGTCATTTCAATACTCTTTAACGCTTTGCATGCTGGGAAATTTGTCGTCTACTAAAATGTTGTCTGCTGAATTTCTAAAATGAACATTTTCTTCGATTTTTTTTCAAAGAATACTATCAGAATAGCAAACAGTTTGGATCCTGATGAGACGCCACGTTCTGTGGCGTCTCATCTGGATCCAAACTGTTTGCAAAGGCCTTCAAAATTCGGTTCCAGCACTGAAAGAGTTAAGACATATTTACATTGCTAACTTCATCTTTCAATCAATTAAGTTTGAGATTCTATCACAATCTTTACAGTGAACTGTACGCTTTTGCGTGTTTTAGAAATAAAAGGCAGTCCTAGAGACAGCTATATCCCCCGCTGATTATTTGACCTTGACATTGAGTTAGCGTGATTGACTCATGACTTCTAAATATCTTCTGACTACTATTACCTTGTAATGAAAATCCTTCAATTGGTATAGGAGATATAAAGCATATACATTTGTACAAACAAACAGAAGGCCAAACTATTGACCTACAAGTGTGACCTTGACCTTGTGTATTTGTGACTGACTCATGTCTTCTTCATATTGTCTCAATAAGGTTACCATTGTAAACAAGCTCCATGGGAACCCATCAAAGTGTAAAGAAGATATTGAGGGGACATGAAGATGGAGGCTCAAACTTTTGAACTTTAAGCATGACCTTGATTAAAGGTCACTGTAACAGGAGAAAAATAATGTCTGCTCAAAATCAAGGCTTCTGTGTCTCATGCTTGCAACATACAACTCTAGGGAAGTATTAACATATTTGATTTTATCACAATAGCTAAATTTACTTTTGATTTATTGAGAAGAATATTTTTCTTTGTTTACTAAACATGACATTGACCATGACCCCACCCACATCATATGCACTCCCAAGCTAGGTCTGAATACAAGGGGGGGGGAGTCTTTGTACAAGGTATCTTACACATGAAATATGATAAAGAAATCTAACTTATTGATGAGCTGTAACCTGTTACATATATGTTAAATGTTAAAGTGTAAAAAAGCCCTTAGTTATGACAAATTTCAAACTAGAGTTAGTCCAAATTGGCATTTGGGGTCATTCAATATCGGGAATAATTGATAAGTGATATCTGTAAGCCATTCCTGAGACCCTAGCTTACCCCTAAAAAATAATGCTGCCTATTTTGTATTCATGCAAATTTTTAAGTATATGAAGGCCATTATTTATTTGGACAAATTTCAAACTGAAGTTTTTAAACTTTGCCTATATGGTCTTGTAATATGGAGAATACAATAGACCAATTCAAGTGTCAAGTGCGCATGCGCCGAATTTAATCTCGAATCGCTAGATGAGACCCCATATCGGGAGATTAGCAAAACTGGGGGCTGGCTTTCCCACGCATTTCATTCGGAGACATTTGCGTTTCTATTGTGTGTAAACGGTTTAAATTAGTTATAAATGGTTATATTTCATGCATATTTATACTACCTTGTTTTTATTATGAGGTATTAATGCCCAAAATTGGATAAATATCGGCAATATACCGACCGAAAAGCACTTCATGTGAAGACCGAAAAGCACTCAATTTCTCGCTATATATATGACTATTTGCGTTTCTATTGTGTGTAAACGGTTTAAATTAGTTATAAATGGTTATATTTCATGCATATTTATACTACCTTGTGTTTATTATGAGGTATTAATGCCCAAAATTGGATAAATATCGGCAATATACCGACCGAAAAGCACTTCATGTGAAGACCGAAAAGCACTCAATTTCTCGCTATATATATGACTATTTGCGTTTCTATTGTGTGTAAACGGTTTAAATTAGTTATAAATGGTTATATTTCATGCATATTTATACTACCTTGTTTTTATTATGAGGTATTAATGCCCAAAATTGGATAAATATCGGCAATATACCGACCGAAAAGCACTTCATGTGAAGACCGAAAAGCACTCAATTTCTCGCTATATATATGACTATTTGCGTTTCTATTGTGTGTAAACGGTTTAAATTAGTTATAAATGGTTATATTTCATGCATATTTATACTACCTTGTGTTTATTATGAGGTATTAATGCCCAAAATTGGATAAATATCGGCAATATA